>CAIGRR010123583.1:0-14307 GCA_903798365.1 Fraxinus sp. 1973-6204 | reverse complement strand
AAAAAAAAAAAAAAAACATTGATTAGATTCTTGAACAAAACCATATAATAATATCAAAGTCGGTTGTAGTAGGAAACAATATAAATCACACTTCTGCGCATTGAAAATAATTGGTCTACCTTTTCAACTGGCCAATAACTTATCGACACAAATTAATTAGCTTGAAATGAGTCGAAGACCATACTGTGCATATGTTTGGTATCGATTAAAATTCAAATTTTGGTCAACAATTAATTTTAATTACATATTTTACCAAAATCTACTAAAAAACTGATTTTAAGTCCCACCAAACAGATGCCGTTCTTCTTAAATCTTAATGATTTGCAAGAATTGACATTTGTTCAAGTCTTTTAAGACATTGAAGCTTTATTAGTATTATATTATATTATCTAATTCACTATTACTTGCTTGAATTTTATCTTTTTATGTTTTGTCTTAACTTTAAATGCCAAAAAAGTACGATATCCACAACTAAAATTCAATTATTTTGTACCACGAGACTTCTAGAGCTGTTTTTGAAACTTAATTTTTAATTATTAATTTTGAGTTTTGAGTTTTTGTTTGATCAAAACACCTGGCGCTAAACATAAGAAGTGAAAAATCCAAATTCATTACCAAATATTAAAGGAAAATACATTAGTCAATTCTTTATCTAATATCAACCCAATCCATTAGCAAATATTTTATTGTTGCCCTTGAACCCACATGTATCATGGCCAAATTCTGTTGTTTATCCTATCAAATTGGAACTTTTATTATTCAGACGGAAATTAATTTTTATTTATTTGTTTCCTAATTACTCTATATTCTTAATAAATCAATTTATATTTTGGGGGTGTTAATCATTTATTCCGTTTTATCAACTATGTATAAGTGCAGAGGCACGTTCCTAGCAAAAATAATTTGGTGTCCATGAAACCTAAATAGCAAAAATCATGCGACGTTATAAGTTAACAAAATTGTATGTTCAAGTAATAGCGTTAGAACAAATGATAGAGATGGAAGAATTGCATTGACAAATGTAAAAACAATGATTTTCTATCATGATGATCTAAAGATCTCAAAGGCATAACAGAGGACTACGAATGTGACGATAATTTTTTTGCTTCTTTCAATCATTGTGGGATATTGAATTAGGCTAGTATTATGATGGCAAGCCCATTTTATCTTTGAGGTCAACGAACGATTTTTGTCTTATTAAAAGTACTTTAAAAAATCACTTTTCAAAAAGCCATCTTTCAAGAAAACATAAATAAAAAGTTAAGCCATCACAAAACAGAGTGTTTAATTTCAACATTGGTCATTGCTTTAAATTATTTGAAAATATAACGTCCACCCACTCATTTATGACGCAAGGTTGACGCCATGAGCTGACTCACAATTTACTAGCTGTAACCCCCTTGACGGTTTTTCTATTTCCCTATAAATTCCTCCTTTCTGCCCCATCCAGTAGGGTACAACCAGAACAAAACACGAACACACGGCGTATCAACATGGAATGCAGGGAAAATCCCAGCATCACCACCACAGGCGCCACCGCTGCAGTGGCAGCAGCAACTCCTCCCTCCTTACTCTCTCCTATATCATCACTGACTGGATCTTTTCCGCCACGAGCTGTTTTAGTTAGTCCTTGTGCTGCATGCAAAATCCTCCGCCGGAGATGTGTCGATAAATGTGTGTTGGCGCCTTATTTTCCACCGTCAGAGCCGCTCAAATTCACCATTGCTCACAGAGTTTTCGGCGCCAGCAACATAATCAAGTTGTTGCAGGTATTTTTAAGTGGGTATTTATTTATTATGAGTCAAAACGATAGATTCAAGCCCTATTTGGTTTGGATTGAAATTCAATTAAAATTTCATCAATAATTAATTTTAACGGCACATTTTATGGGACCCACAACTTTTCAACAACACATTTTATCAAAATCTACTAAAAATCTGATTTTAACGAAGCTCAATAAGTTCTTATACTTATTACCAATAATCACGTTCTTTAAATAAAAAAGTAATAAAGAGTATTGTGGATACAATACTGTATCTGAAGATGACTAGACCACTACACTATCAACCAAAGAATTCAGCTCCTCTTGGCTTTCGAATTGGAATGGGAGTGCTCGATCACTTTTTTTTTCCACTTAGTGATTACTTTGACCTTAGCGTACAATCTAAGTGGTTTTTCCACTGGACTTTGGATCTTGTCATCCAAAAAGGCCAAAAGTCCGTCTGTACAAATAATGTCAAGATTTGCATTAAAAGCAGATGCCAATGTCTTTCTTTCTAATCCACTAATATGTTTTTCTATCTCTCTTAAAATGGAGGTAGCAGTAGATAATTCACTTTAGTTCTTCTTTTGACTAGAATTTTGCCACCTTTGCTTAAAGTAGTGCTTGATCACACTTGTAGTAGCTTCCACTACTGAAAGTCATAGATTCAATTGTCAAGGGAAGTAGGCAGCTAATTTATAATAAGTAATAACCTGTATTTTCTTTGCATAACCAAAACTCACTCTCTTCAATCACTACCTCAATTGAGATTTGTTGTTCCCATTTGACTATTTTTATGACAGTTTCTCTCGCTAAATTGTTAACATTTAATTTAGACATGTCACTTCTTGTTAGCAAATAAAAAGTCGTCAACATAGTACACTACAAATGACATCACCTCTAAAATTAATGGGGACTTCCTATTTGCTATCAAGAACTGACGTACTTATATGTTAAGCCTCTGTTTGGTTTTGCTAAAAATCAGTGTTTTAAGTAGATTTTAATAAAGTGGTTGAAAAGTTGATAAAAATTATGGGTCTCACAAAAGAAAAATGAGTTTTTTGAGATGGGGCTAGTACAGGACGAAAATATTTAGTATGGGAAATTCTTCTATTTATGTTCATTAGTACATGACATGTATATATTGCGCGCAGGAACTTCCTGAAGCTCAAAGAGCAGATGCTGTGAATACTATGGTTTATGAAGCCACCGCCAGGCTTAGGGATCCGGTTTATGGTTGTGCCGGCGCAATTTGCCAACTTCAGAAGCAAATCAGTGAGCTGCAAGCAGAACTGGCAAAATCACAGGCTGAAATTTTAAACATGCAATACCAAAATGCCAATTTGGTGGAATTCATCTGCCAAGAGATGTTACAGAATCAAGAAAACTCCCCCCATGACCAACAAGACGAGAATTCACGATTCCTTTTCAATGAAAATTTCTTCAGCATGGGTTCGGAACCCCTCTGGACATGAACAATATTTGAAGTGAGAAACCAAGAGGTTGCTACATCTCATTTTTACATAGTTGATCCTAGCTAGCTGTTTACCAAAAATATATTACATCATGGGATTCACATCCTGAACTAAAATTCGTCGAGATGTTTATCCTAGTTAATTAGCTCATTTTCTTGTATTATTACTTTTCCTAAGGAAAAGAAATGTCATGGAAAAATATATGTTGGAAAGATGTTCATTGGGCAAAGGACTGGAACTACAGGTAATGGAAACTTTCGATCCAACTAACGTCGACAATATAATTTTAACTCTTTTTTTTTTCTTTTCATGAATTTCCTTGTCAAACTTGCACTTGACCTGTTCACTGAAGTGCGATTATTATTTTGCTTTCAGTCTTGCGCCATGTGAGTTCTGGCATTTGTATCCACTTACAATGAACAAGTTCTAAGGAATTCACATAAACTCATGTCAAATAAATTTGTTGAAACTCATGGAACAACCTATATTGGCTTTCCAAGAATACATCTGCCTTTGACATAAATTTTACCATATATCGTGAACTTGTGGAGTTGCTATAAGTAACACATTCTCTCCTCTTTTATAATGACATATTGGTAACGATTAGAGACGAATTCAGGACCGGACTATGAGGCGGGCTAATATGTAGAAAAAAAAAATTTACACATTCAAAAAGGCATTATTGACATCAAGTTGAACTAAATGCTATTTATAACAAGCTGCAAGAGCCAATAACAATTTGACAGTAACAGTTTTTGCCACTCGTGAAAAGTGTCGAAAGAGTCTAGGCCTTCCTGTTGTGTATATCCCTTAGCTACCAAATGTGCTTTGTGTCGTTTAATTGATCCATCATACTTGTATTTGTTTTTGAAAACCCATCGACATCCAACAGAACTTTTACCTACCGGTAAAGAAAGCACTGACAAAGTATGATTGAGTTCCATAGCTTCTAACTCCGCTTCCATAGTTTCTCACCATTGTGGATATTTAACTGCTTGATGAAAGAATTGCGGCTCAAACTGAGACAAAACATTCAAAACAAATTGTCTGTGTTTTGGAGATAATTTGCTATAGAAAATGTAATGTTCAAGATGAAGGGGTGAGTTAACAACATGAATGGATTTTTGAGAAATGAGATTACAATGATAATCCCTCATATACTTAGGAGGTCTAGAGGCTCTTTGAGAGTGGCGTGTGGAAATTGAAAAAATAGGTTCAGATGTGGATATGATTTCAATGTGTAAGTTGTTACTCTGATCAAGGTTATTAGTATCTAAAGTTGCATCAATAGATGGTGATGCAGGAGGTGAAGGCTCAACTTGAGGTGAAATGTGAGTTTCAAGAGATGGATCAGAAAATGGTGATGCAGGAGGTGAGACTCAACTTGAGGTGAAATGTGAGTTTCAGTTGATGGATTAGATGGTGACCTATATTGAGTTGACGATGTGGCTGAATCTTGATGAAACATTAGAGAAGGTACATCCAAGACTAAGTCAGAAAATGGATCCAACAATTGGTCAGATGCTGAGACTATTTGAAAAGGAAACATATTTTCATGGAACACAACATCTCGTGACAAGAAAATATATTTGGACTTCATATCATAGAGTTTGTAACCTTTCACTCCAGAGGGATACCCCAGAAACACACATACTCGTGCCTGTGGTTGGAATTTGTTTCTATGTGCACTTAATGTTGATGCAAATGCTAAGCACCCAAATACTCTAACCGCAGAGTAATCAGCAGCTTTTCCATACAATATTTCATATGGTGTCTGATGCTTCAAAATAGGGGAATGAGTTATATTGATCAAGAAGGTGGCCACAAAAACACAATAGGAACTCATGACTGGAAGTACATTGACCTAGCCACATTTAGTAAGTGTTGATGTTTGCGTTCGACTATCGAGTTCAGTTGTGGCCTTTCCACACAATTGAACTGATGCACCACTCCATTTTCAGCAAAAAAAAAAATCATTTAATGCTAATTCATTTGCATTATAAAATCTGAATACATTTAGTTTGGCATTAAAATGAGTATCAATCATTTTAAAATCCCTGGGAATGACACTCTTAGCATCAGATTTGTTTCTTAAGAGGTAAAGCCATGTAAATCTTGAATAGTCATCCACCAGAGTTAGGAAGTAATTATATCCTGAGTGTGAGGTGACACGATAAGGCCCCCAAATATCACAATGTATCATATCAAAGGGATTTGCTGACGATCTATTGCTTGATTCAAAAGACAATCTCATCTGTTTAGCAAGTAGGCAAATGCAGCAAGGCATATGTTTATTCAACTTTGTAAAATCACACATAAATTGATTCTTCAAGCAGTCCATTTTTTTTTTAAAAGAAAGATGTCCAAGTCTATTGTGCCACACATGCACAGATACATTGTTAACAAATGAATTGGAAACAGAATTCAAGACTTTAGTATCAATGATATTCATGTCCTGCATTTGATCACCCTTGCTAGTCACCTTCTTGGTCTTGGCCTCATGGACGATGAATCCATCATGAAAGAAACTAAGTGAAAGTTGTGAATCAACATTCAAGGCACTAACTGACAACATGTTAAATTTGAATTGTGGTACAAATAATACATCACACAATATAAGTTTTGGACTTAATTTGACATCACCACATAATCTGACAGAAATATGTGTATGATTAGGCAAGGTTACATTAGAGCCATCACTGATCCTCATATTCATAAAGATATCAGCAATGGAACACACATGCCTGGTTGAGCCTGAATCTATCCAAATTTCCTTGGAAGAAAAGACAGGATTAACTGAAATAGAGTAGCATATACTACTGCATATGAGATGATGTTATTGTCATTATCATTAGCAGTTGAGTTTAATGCTAGGTGAGTAGATAACATTGACATCAACTCATGATATTGAGCATGATTTAAACTCTGAACAAAATTCCCCACTGTAGGTTGCTTGTCCTCATCATGTGGAACAAATGAAGTTAAAAATTGATTGATAGAATTTGAACCAGAAATGCCTCTGAAATTATCCTTTGACTTTGACTTATAACCTTGTAGATATCTATGGATCTTGAAGCATTTATCAACAGAGTGACCATGAATGTTACAATGTGTGCAATAAGGCATTTCCTTCTTTCTAATAACTCTAGGCCTTGAACTATTAAAGTTCCAGATCCAACTGATCCTTTGACACCATCAGATTTAACAGTAAGTGCAGTAGCTCCATTCAAATCGTGGCCATCTGGCAAAAGTGCCTTTCTATGATTTTCTTCTTGAGAGATCAAGGGAAACACCTTGTTGATTGGGGGCAAATGATCCATAAGTAGCAGTTATCCTCTAACATATGAGAAGGAATTGTGAAACCCCATGAGAAATGACATCATGTATTCCATTTGATAATGTTTATTCATCTCTTTTACTCCTCCACATGTAAATTTCCCACAAGTGCAGGTAGGGCGATAATTACTCAAGTCCTCCCATACAGTTTTGAGTTTAGTAAAATATGTACTGATAATTCTTTGATTTTGAGCTAGATTCATGAAATCTCTTCTCAATTAAAAGATATGTGGTCCATTCTTTTGTTGAAATCTGTCCTTGAGGTCGTTCCAGATTTCAAAATTTGAAGTAGCATATATTATGCTAGTCGAGATCTCCTTTGAGACAGAATTGAAAATCCATGATATAAACATATTGTTTTTTCGAATCCAGGAGTTAACCAATTCAACATGAGTACCTTCTGGCTTCGCTATACTTCTATCGATGAATCCAGTTTTGTTCTTCACTGATAGTGTAATCATCATTGCACGGCTCCAAGAGGCATAGTTTTCTCCCGTGAGCTGCTGTGATACAAGTGTTAACCCTGGACTATCAGATTGGTGAAAAAAATAAGGACTTGAAGGTTCATAAATGGAGGATTTATTCATGGCTGATCACATTCCAAAAATTTCTTCTAATTCCACTGGTTCCATCAGTGTAGATTAATCATAACAGATGAAAAAAATGTACAAAACGGAAATAAAATTGAAATGTTACACTGATACCTTGTGAGATTGAGAAAGACGAAGTATTCTTCATTCTCCAAAAGTATCACAAATGAATGTACAAAGGCTCTATAAATAGCGATCAGGATTGGCGCCAAAAGAGAGGAATAAACCAGCTGGACTTACTAACAACTAAGCTCGATGAACTAACTAACTAACCAACTAAATTAAGTAAAAAAATAACAGAAAATAAAAATGACTAAGCTAAGCTATACAAAGTTCGTGCTACAACTCTAATATTAGTCGGGAATTATACAGAGAACTTGTTAATCCTTCATAATTTCTCTACTCTAAATATTTTCATCTTGCCAAGTCTATCTGCAGCCCTTAAAAATCTGGGAACTCTCACAAGCATTCAGTCTGAACTCATCCATCTCATCGAATTTTTCTACCATATGCTTTCAAGTCAAAATTCAATGATTTAATTGTACAATATGCCTTATGCTCCAACTCCACCAATAATTGACATGCCTTTCCAAATTCCAAGTAGTGTAGAGACATGCCAATAGTTATTTTAAAGGCCATGAGGTATGCCATAAGCACATCGTTCAGTTTCTTAAAACAATCCTAGTGCTAGGTACTGTAGTCTCAAGGATTCTTTTCAGATCCCTGCAAGAATTCTCACCTTGGCCACTAGTCAGTACCTCAGTGGGTTATAGGCCGTGGCTAGGCAGTGTGCGACCCCATTTCTATCTAGAAGAGCCTGATGCATGTAATACAGAAATACTTTACACCATCACTAATTATAGCCACATTTTTACCGAACATAGTGAAAATGTTCTTTATTAAAAACTGACAACAACTTGAGCATCATTGGTAGGCAAAGCAACCGCCTCAATCCACTTCGAGACATAGTTCACCGCTTCGAGTAAATGAACCCATGTAGTCAATGCCCCTTAATTAGACCTCTAGGATATTGTTTTAAGGACATTTCATTCCTTCTCGAGATGTTTCCAATGCGGCAACATGTGTCATACTCCTTTCACAAGGTTATAAGGATCCTTGAACATAGTTGGCCAATAGAAGCCCAATTGCTACAACTTTGTAGTTGTTTTATTATTCCCCAAATGATCACCATAAACTGAAAAAGGCACAACTCGAGTATCAGTCTCATATCACCTTTTAGTACATATCTCTTGAAAATTCGATATGGCCCTTGCCTATTCAAGATAGTTCCTTCTTGTAGTAGTGGTTAACATCATAGTAGAACTTCTTCCTATAATGATTTGAGAAATCCATAGGTGTGATATTGCTAGCCACATAATTGACATAATTTGTAAATAATGGTGCTTTTGCCAATTGCATCAATTTACCATCGGAGATGACCTCGTTGTGTTATATTTTCATCACAAATCTCCAAATCAAACTCTAGTAACAAGATCATCCATTGAATTAGCCTGAGTATAGCATCCTTCTCTTCGAGCACGTACTTGAAGGTTGGATGGTGAGTTTAGACCATCATCTATAATGAGACACAATTGAAATTTATCAAAAGTAAAGACTACTATTAACAATTTATTCTTCATAGTGATATAATGTGATTTAAGCATAGTTTTACTGGCATAATAAATCACATGAAGAATCTTGTTTTGGCCCTGTACCAATTCTACTCCTAGCACTTGGGTACTCACATCTCGCAAATCTCAAATGGTAGCCACAATCAGGTGCCACTATTATGAAAATGTGAAGAGAGAATAGGGAAGAATATGGCGGGAAATTCTATTTTCATTCTCATCAAATGAAATCGGATGAAATAGGCTGAATATTTAGATAGAATAAGGAAAAGAAAAAGACTAAAATATCCTCCTATCTACATCCTATTTACATGTGTCTCAATACGCCCCTCAAGATGGAAGGTGTATGTTTAATACTCCCATCTTGACAAGTAAGTACTTAAATCTAACTCGCCCTAAAGGTTTTGTCAACAAATCTACCAATTGGTCTTGTGAAGTTACATGTAACATTTTTACTTCTCTAGCTTGAGCTTTATCTCTTACACGGTGACAATCGATCTCTATATGCTTTGTTCTCTCATGAAATACCGGGTTGCTAGCAATGTGAATTGCTGATTGGCAATTAGAGAATAACAAAGCTGCTCGCTTGTGTGTGATACCTAAGTCACCAAGTATATTCTTTACCAACTCGATTCACAAATAGTTGCAGCCATGGATCGATACTCTACTTTAGCTAAAGATCTAGAGACTGTATGCTGCTTCTTTGGTTTCCATGACACCAATTAACTCCCAAGGAAAATACAATAACC
Organism: Fraxinus sp. 1973-6204; assembly: GCA_903798365.1. Taxonomy (NCBI): domain Eukaryota; kingdom Viridiplantae; phylum Streptophyta; class Magnoliopsida; order Lamiales; family Oleaceae; genus Fraxinus; species Fraxinus sp. 1973-6204. Next base: position 4,767 of record CAIGRR010123583.1, on the reverse strand, counting down.
AGTAACTGATCTCCTAGTGTCAGAACAAGCTACCTAATCAGCATCACGAAAACCTTTGAGGATTAAGTCTGATTTACTCTCAAACAATAATCCATGTGCTGGTGTGCCCTTCAAATACCTTAATACATGATGAGCAGCTTCCAAATGACGACGCCTTTGTGATTGAAGGAATTGACTAAGAACTTGCATTGTATATGTCAGATCAGGCCTGGTTCAAGACTTCCAGTGCATATTTCCTCTGATTTATAGAAATTCCAGTTGATGTTCTCGCCACTTCAAGTCCCAAAAACACTTCAGAACTCCCAATTCTTTTAATCTGAACTGCTTGTTTAATTTCTTTTTAAACTGCTCAATGTATGATAGATTATTACCTCATATGATAATGTCATCTACATAAACGAGTAGAGCAGTAAATGATCCATTATCTTGCTTGCTGAATAGAGATAATGGAGTCAACTTAGACTTCATAGAGACTTAGATTGTTTAAAGCCATGTGAAAGAATGTATGAAGTCAACTTAGTATTCCATTGTCTTGACGCCTGTTTGAGTCCATAAATGGACTTGTTTAATTTGCAAACAAGTTGTTCTCCATTCTCCTCCTACTGCTAATAACATTTAGGCATCAACATATATACCTCTTCATCAAGTTCACCATGGAGAAATGCATTGTTGATGTCCAGTTGGTGCAGATGCCAGCATTTATGAGCAGCAACAGCCAAGAGGGTCTTCAAAGTAACCAATTTGGCAACATGTGAAAAGGTTTCTTCATAATCAAGTCTAGCATGTTAACCCTTTTGCAACAAGCCTTGCCTTCTTCCTTTCTTCTATTCTATCATAATGAAGTTTGACTTTAAAGATCCATTTGCAAGCCACATGTTTCTTATGTGGAGAAAGCTCAGTAACTATCCAAGTATTATTGGAAACCAATGCTTGATATTCTAGGTCCATAGCTTTGCACCAATCAGGATGTTCAACAACCTCATCATATGATTGGGGTTCATAAATGGTAGATAAGGCCAATGAATATTTTCTCTGAATAGGAGATAAATTGCTATAATCTAGAAATTTTGAAATAGGATATTGCTTCCCAGCTATGGACCTTTTGTTATGGATTCTGATTGGGGAATAGGCACTTGAGAGATAAGAATGCAATGATAATCTTAAAGATATGCGGGAGGTCTTTTGGGTCTACTAGATTGTCGAATTGGTATGACAGGAGCTGGAGTAAATTCTTGAGTATTGATCTCAGGAGCAGATGGATTGAAAGATTAAATAGAAGGAGAAGAACCAACATTAGAAGTGGAGTTAATATCAGGACTTGGAACTGATATGTCAAGTGATGAATCAAGAATTGGAGCTGGAAATAAAAGTGAGTCATGTGACAGACAAGCATCAGACTGTGACAAAGAAGCAAGAAACTTAGAATGATGAAATGAGTATATATTTTCATGAAAAGATACATCTCTAGAAGTAAAGACAATGTTTTTAAAAAGATTATACAATTTATATGCTTACATTCCATAGGGATATCCAATGAAAATGCAAGGTATAGCTATGGAGTCTAACTTGGTACGATTTCGTTTTAGGCTAGAAGCATAACAAAGGCATCCAAAAACTTTGAGGTGTGTATATGATGGTGTTGTATGAGAAAGTATTTCATATGGAGTTTTGTTTTCAATGACAGGAGTGGGTGTTCTATTAATGAGATGTGTGGCAGTGAGTATGCTTTCCCCCAAAACTTACGAGGCAAATTAGCTTGAAATTTAGCAGCTCTTGTAATGTTTAGGAGATGCTGATGTTTCCTTTCCACCACATCCTTTTGTTGAGCGGTTTCTACAAAAATAAGTTGGTGTATAATGCCTTTAGAATGGTAGAAGTCGTTCACATGGAATTCAAATCCATTATCAGATCTGAGGATTTTCATATTGCATTAAAAGTGTGTTTGGATGATAAAATGATTGAATAATAAATCAGGTTTCAGATTTTTCTCACATGAGCTATGCCCAAGTCATTCGAGTGTGATCATCCACAAGGGTTAGAAATTACTTAGAACCATCCAATGAGGGAACAGAATATGGCCTCCATATATTACAATAGATGATGTTAAACATTTTGGAGGCTCTTGTTTCACTTTTGGAAAGGATAATCTATGATGTTTGGCTATGGGACAGACGGTACAGCGTAGGTGTTTATTGAATGTAATAGCATGAACAATATTGTGCAAAAGAGACAGCTTAGAAATAGGGACATGTCCCAAGTGACAATGGCAGAGATCAATATCTGTGCTTATATTGAGATCGTTTATGGAATTATTAGCAACATAGTTTGCCAGATTACATTGCAAATAGAGATTAGAAGTGCAATTGGAATGTGGAAGAATAAAAGAGTTGTTGTGATGGAGAATAGCAGACTGAGGATTAGATTGAAGACACTTGTATGAAGGTTTATCATGAAGGCTTTGACAGCACCATATATGGCAGTTAAATGTTTAACAAAAAACACCATATGTTCTGAAGCTCCTGTGTCCATAATCCATCTAGCTGCATCTTTGTGAGTGTTAGGACTAATGCGATTACTTGAGAAAACAAAAGAATCTGGTACTGAATATTCAGTAGATGGTATATCTTGAGGCTGTGATTGGGGCTGTGTTCGAGGACAAATGAATAATTGTCCTTTCGACTATGGAACAAACATAGCCAGGACTTGTTTGCACTAGTCTAAAGTTATAGTGAGATTGGAAAGAGAGTTCATAATACCGGATTGATCACCACAAGAAGCTTGTCCTACAGCATTTGCAGCAACAATTTTCACCTTAGCAAGTCGATGTACAGGAGGATAACCTATCAATTTGTAACACTTTCCACAATGATTGCATATAGGTCTCTCCTTTTCTGAAACTGATTGAATCATGTATTTATCTAATTTCCATCAGGACCATGTAAAATATTGATGGCAAATGCAGCTGCCTCAAAGTTTTGTTGCTTCTTAGTTGTAACTTCTTTCTGCCTCTCATCTTGTAAAATGAGTACAAAAACTTTATTAAGTAAAGGTAGAGGATCCATCAACAAAATCTAACTTCTGACACAAGAATAATGTTCATCCAATCCTATGAGGAATTGCCTAACCTGATCTTCCTGTTTATAATCAACACTGCTGATATTCGGTCTATAGTTATATAACTCTTCCCAAAGTCCTTTGAACCAATTGAAATAAGAATTGACTGAGCTATTCTCCTGTAAAATCAAAGCAATTTTCTTCTTCAATTCATAAATTCAAGGACCATTACCTTGGTTGTAGTGATCCTTAAGTTCAATCCATATTTCTCTGGTTGAATCCTTGTGCATCACACTTGGATGAAGTTCCTTTGGAACAGAATTGATGATCTATGAAGACACCACACGATTACATCTTCTCCATGCGCTATTAAGGATATCATGAGAACTTGGTTTAGCAATCGAACCATCAATGAATCCTTCTTTATTCTTAACACTGAGTGCCATAACCGTCGCGCGACTCTACGTCGCATAATTGTCTTTTGTGAGGATGACAAAAATGAGGTTCATTCCGGTATTATCACCGTAATGGAGGTAGTAAGGACTGCTAGGATTAGTAATTAATCGACTGGTAAATGAATTGACATCTTCACCAAACAAATCTGCAACAGATTATCCTTGTGACATTGCAACGAAGCTTCAAAGCTATGATACTATGTGAAAATGTAAAGAGAGAATAGGGAAGAGTTTGGCGTGAACTTTTGTTTTCATTCTCATCAAATGAAACCGGATGAAACAGGCTGAATATATAGACAGAATAAGGAAAAGAAAAAGACTAAAATAACCTCCTATCTACATCCTATTTACATGTGCCTCAATAACTATGATAAGTCTCGTTATGAGATTTCGAAGTGCAAACGGTAGCAAAATGCTCATCAGATAAGTGAAAAGACATTTTTTTCTTGAAAAATGCAAACACCTTTTTAATCATTAAGAAATCCTTAATGAATCTCATATGAAATCCAACTTGTTCCAAAAACCATATGATACTCTTCACTGAAGTTAATAGTTGCAATTTTTCAATTATCTATTTATTACCATGTTTACTTCAATGCTTCATGTGGATATTCCAGGAACCAAAACAATTCATTCTTGTAATATGAACTGGCACTTTTTGAATTGAATACCAAATTAGTTTCTTTAATCCATTTCAACCCCAAAGAAAGTTTTTAGTCAATCATCAATAGAGGTACTGAAAACACAAAAATCATCCATGAACACCTTAATAAAATTTCCAAAGAAGATAGACCTTATAGAACAAATAATAGTAGTCTGTGTATTACATATACCAAACGACATCCTCCTAAATACAAAAGCCCCGTGGGGACAAGTTAAGGTCATCTTTTTAAGATCTCCCAATACTATAGGAAGTTAAGGTAATCTTTTCTTGATCTTCCAATACTGTAGGAATCTATATATTGTAGACTGACTATCCACAATAAATAGTAATAGGGCTGTCCAGGAAGGCTCTCCATGTCACACCCCATTCATACAGTAACAATATACTAGCCAGTGAATGAATACAATTGATTAGACATCCAAATTTACCCACACCCTTTTTTTTGTTAATAAAATGAAGGCATTTTTAAAAGTATATTCGAAACCAAATATCATAAACATATCGATCATGAGGTGGGAAAAGTATTTATATGCTATTGCAAAAGTCATATAGGATTCCCAAAAATATTGTACAACTGGAGTAAAAAAAAAATAA
>CAIGRR010123562.1:0-12181 GCA_903798365.1 Fraxinus sp. 1973-6204 | reverse complement strand
AATTAGTCGTTATGGTTGACTTTTAATTGAAAAATTAGTCGTTAATTAAATTTTGAACTGTACCAAACAAGCTCTAAGGGTGTGTTTGAGCCACATTATTTTGGAAGAATGTATTTTGAAATAATAGTTGATGAAGAATGTGTGATTAAAAAAGAACGAAAAGTTATTGATATGATGAAAAATATTATTTTATTGAAGAATGTGTGGTTGAAAATAAATAGCAGGCTGAGAATAAAAATTTTAATATGTACCAAACGGTTACAAATTTATTGATAAATGAATAATTTATTAAATGGTTATGCTATATGTACTCTTTGGGTTACATGTAGTTTTACTCGGGCACACGCTTCCCACTCACAATGGGGGGCCGGTGATTATTTTATTCACCTCGGGCCCCTCCACATAGGGAGAGAAGCGGTGGAGTCGGGTAACTCAAAGGGTAATCCAAAGGGGTCAAGTAGCTTAATTTTTGTTTTTATTTCCTGTCGAATAAGCCAATCTAATGAACAGGGTAAATGTAACGTGCAGAGATTACTCCGCACAGCTGTGCGGAGCTAAACTCCTCACAGTGCGGAGATTTACTCCGCACTATCCGGAGTAATCCTTCGCACACGATGCGGAGATGTGTATGTGCTCCGCATTGTGTGGAGTTGCTCTGCACATTTGCGGAGTCTTACTCCGCACCACATGGAGTCTTCAATATTTTTTTTTTAAACAATCTTCAATTTTTTTTTCTTTTCTTTTTTATGGTGTCATTGCTAAATAGAAATGTAACCTCTAGTTTAGTATAAGTTTTTCTCCGTTAACAAATAAATGACTACAATTTAAACAAGTTATCGCTAACTTGAAGCACCTCGTTTACGAAAATCTAGCAACGACCGAATCACTAGACAATCTATGTGGAGAAGCTCCGCAAAATTTGGAGAGAGCTCCGCATCTCCACAAAATTTGGAGAGCTCCGCATTATGCAGAGCTTGCACTCCGCATTATGCGAAACGGAAGCGTCCGCTCCTCAAATACGGAGGCGAACTCCGCATAATGCGGAGCTCGCACTCCACATTATGCAGAGCGTTCTCCGCATTTCTGCGGAGCGCAAACTCCGCATAATGCCGAGACAACTCCGTATTATGCGGAGCTTTTTTTTTACTTTTCTTCTTCTTCTTTCACTCTACTCTCTGTAATTCTAAACCTTTCTTTTTCTTTCTTCTTCTTTATGATAAATATTAGGTAAAACAATAAATTTGAAGTTTACTTTTAACAGATAATATCGAATATCGAAAACACAAAACACAAAACACAAAACTAAACAAAACTGAAAAAATCAAANCAACTCCGTATTATGCGGAGCTTTTTTTTTACTTTTCTTCTTCTTCTTTCACTCTACTCTCTGTAATTCTAAACCTTTCTTTTTCTTTCTTCTTCTTTATGATAAATATTAGGTAAAACAATAAATTTGAAGTTTACTTTTAACAGATAATATCGAATATCGAAAACACAAAACACAAAACACAAAACTAAACAAAACTGAAAAAATCAAACCCTTACCAGATTGTTTTGCTGTGCTACTAAGAAAAAGCGAGAGAAAGCCGAATAATTTATTTCTTGTTTGAAATCAAAATATATAATGAGAAAGAGGAAACTGTGTCATTGCATGAATAGTAACTAAGTCGGTTCTTTTAAGGTAGCAGTGATTAAGGTGGCAAATCTTTTTGTATAAGAAGATATTTAAAATATCTTTTTGTATAGTAACAAATGGAGCGCACACTCCGCGTCCTCCGAATTATTCGGAGCTTGCGCTCCGCATGCACTCCGCATATGCAGAGCTCTCTTCCGTGCACCTGGTTTATAGTTACAAATGTACAAATCTTGCCAAGTCAAATCAAGTAGAAAAACAACTAATTTACAAGGATTGCACAAAAAGTCAATAATTATAATCGAAATAATGTAACTTCAAACATGAATATGGGCAGTTGTAAATATGAATTATTTTTTTCAAAAAAAATCAGATTAAAAGAAATCACAAACATACTTCGAAACTAAAAATCAAGCAGTAAAAAGGAAAACTATAAGTAATGTTAATTTTTTTGTGTAAAAACAAATAGTCTCCAAACTGAAAATTAATGATTTTTCACAATATTTCTCCAATTCCTACTTAAAATTATTAGTTTCTCCTTCAGTATCTTGATTAATGCTGCCAAGCATAACAAAGATGTAAACTGCAAGGATCTGATTATGATATTTACAGTAATCTGATATATCAAGATGTGCTTATTTTCTTTTGTACACTGTCGAAAAGAATTCGATGAGGAAATCATCCATAGAAGTCACCCCTCCTGAAAAAGCACCCAAATATTCAAACATGTTTATTAATGCTTACATAAAAAAAAAAAAAAATCGATCCTTTTAAGAGTATTCAAAAAATTCAATATACAAAATTTTGAATCCAATTTTTTTTTTCGTAATTTGAGAACCCAACAAGAAAAACTGACCTAAAACACCAAGATCATAACCAAAGAAAGAACCTCACATAGCTGCAACCATACAAGAAAATATGAAATAAATCAAGCAAAAATTTACTAAAAAGTAAGCCGACAAAGAGAAAAACTATCAGTGCCTTTGTGATAGACTCCTATCAAGCTATGGAAAAGAATTGAGAAGCAGTTAATAGTAACAAACTCTATTAGATTTGGTTGCAAAATACTCATAAATAGAGAAGAGGTAGGATGTATTGGGGGGGGGGGGAATATTGAGTAATGGGTTGATTAAATTAGGAGAGCTCAAGGCCTTTCAAAAGCCTTCGGATTGTTCTTTTAATTCTGTAGTCAGTTCTTCATTTCATAAATAATTGCCTTACATTCTGCAATTCAATACAAATATACGATTTACAAAAAGTATAGCTCCAGTTTCATTACAAAAATCAGTATGTAGTACAATTCCCATCCTAATCACAAATAAATCAGTCTCCTGTTACTCCAGGAGGTTGATAAACATCATCTCAGCAGCAACACAAGTCCTTGAAGTAGCTTCACAGGTCCAGAAACTCGGCAGCAACCCACAAGGTCCTCTCTAGATTCCTCAGCAGCTTAGATCTTCCAGCAGCCAGCTCCAGGAACCTATCACTTTGACAGTAGCTCCTTGAACAAGAGTGAGACCCACCATAAGAGCATTTGGAACCGGACACTATTAGGGGGTTTCTATTAGAAGAATTGTAATAACAAGAACAGAAATTTCAAAGACCGACAACAACCAACGGAAGATCGACGAGAAATAATAGCAAATAATATCGAAATGTAATAAAATAACTTACCGAAACAGTCGAAAATCGGAAGACGGTGTCTCTAAATTATTCGAAGACACCGTGTGCGCGTCTTCGAATTGTGCGGAGAGATCAGTGTCTCCACACAATTCGGAGACACTGAGGGTATGTCTCCGCATAATTCGGGCCATCCGTGTTGGAATTTTTTTTTCATGTTCTTCTTCTTCTTATGATATATATATACACCAAATTGAATCTGAACCATTTTCCCAAAACTGCAGTAATAAGAGAAAACTTTATGGGAAAAAATATCGAACCTTGAATTCTCTAGCTCTCAAAAGAAGGTAGTACAATTTGTTTGAATATGTTATTTCTTCACGATTCATTACGATAGGAAAAACAAAGATATTTGTCAAGGTCGGTTTACTTAAAATTGACAATATACACAGTCAACAATTGTGACTATCAATAGAAAAACCACAGCTCAAATAGTGTAGTAGCAAAACCAGTGAACAACCAGTTTAGAGTGAAACAGAGGGTGCAAAAATGAACAAAAAAACCTTGAATTCTTACTCACTATTAGCAAGATAGTACTCTGTTTGAATTCTTTAGCTCCCTCACTAATTGCAGAAGAAAGTAATCAATTTGAGTTCTTTCTCTGCTTCAATTCTTTAGCTCCCTCAGTTTGAATTCTTTGGATAGAGAAGAAATAAATTGATAAATAATATGTTATGTAGAATCCAATTAGGAAAAGAAGGATGAGGAAAACAGATATTTATCAAAGTCGGTTTAGAAGAAGAAACAAAGTCGGCTCTCAAATATCAGTTGTACTGTAGCGAAACCATATTATGAACAGTGAAAAAACCAGTTTAGATGTGAAACAAAGGGTGCAAAAATGAACAATGATTTGCTATCCCCTCTTTTAATAGAGTAGAGATTTTTTTTATATTTTTTTTGGACTTTAAAATATGATTAATTCCAAAGCATAAAAAAAAAAGATTCAGAATTGTTTGGGAAATGTAATGTGGGGACCATAATCTTTGTACATCTTATTTTCCATTCAGGTAGGGACATGACGAGCCCTTGGTGGGCAGAGCACGACTGAATCGAGCCAAGCCTCTATTCTCTAATATTTTTTATTGGGAAATGCTTCTTTTACATAGCCTGTGTTTGGTTCAAATTAAAATTTAGATTTTAATTTAAGTTAAAATCAACTATTAAATTAATCACATATTTCATGGGCTCACAACTTTTCAACCACACATTTTATCAAGATTTACTAAAAATATGATTTTAATCCTCACCAAACAAGTATATAATGTTGTACATAATAATGATGTGTCAAATGTGAGTGAAAAAGTTATTTGATTGATAAAATCTTGATCCAATTAAATCTTAACACATCGTCTATTGGTAAACTATTATGTAAATTGTTGTGTACATGTAGAACAACCATTTTTTCCTTTTATTGAGATTGCATTTTTCACTCATTATGTTGAATTGACTTGGACGCGAAGTGATGAGAGAACTAGCTGCTTGCATGAGAAATTCGCTGGTGTGAATTGATTCGAGCCGACAAGTGGAACGATTACCCCTACTTTCAGGGTAGAAAATTTCCCGTCCTATTCAACAAGGCAATACATGGTTGATTGGGACTAAGCCCTATTTGACTTTGTAAAACTTGAATTTTTATAAATTTTTATAAAATATGTGATTGAAAATAAATATTAAAAAAAAAAGAAAAACCAAACTGGGCTAAAAAAACCAATTCACTATTATAATAATGTATTATTTAAAGGAAATTAGAAACAAAAATTGAACATCATATCTTTGGTACACATTAAAATTTTCATTTTCATTCTTTTATACATTTTCAACCACACATTTTTCAATAAAATAATATTTTCCATCACATCAGTAACTTTTCCTTCTTTTTCAATCACACATTTTTTATCAATCTACTATTCCAAAATACATTCTTCCAAAATAATGTGGCTCAAACACGCCCATAATTTGAAAAACTCGAATAACGTTTCGGACTTTTGGACTGTCGTTCTTCTCGGATGAAATTCGAACATTGCAGAGTTGTTTGTGGTGGATTGGGGGCATGGTTGTAGTCACCTGGGGATGAGCATTCGACCAGTGGTGTCGCACGACCTTGGACGTCGCCGGATGTGAGTTTCCGGCAGAAACAAGTAGCGCCGAATGGTTTTTTGGTTTCCAATTTCTGCCGATTCTTGTTGTTTCGTGGCTGATGAATGATTGGAGGTGATGGAGGGAAGTGAAGTGAGGNAATTTGCAAAACTCGAACCCTGTTGCGCTGACTTCGCAGACTTCAATTTTGGCTTCCATTTTCTGCTGATTCTTGTTGTTTCGTGGCTGATGAATGATTGGAGGTGATGGAGGGAAGTGAAGTGAGGTTGTTGGTGGTGGAATTCGATGATCTAGGTGGTCAAAAAGTGGCTTCCAATCTGTTTTTGCTGGCGGTGGTTGTAGTGGTGTTGCGGCGGCGGCGACGGTGCAGTGGTGGTCGCGATGGTGCAATGGTGGTTGGCAGTGATTGAAAACACCCAAAAGGTATTTTGAAAATTTTGGATTTTCTTTATAAATTTTTAACATATTTTCAAAATCGCATTTTCGAAAATAAAGAAAGTGAACGTGTTTTGAAAAATCTAAAATGGAAAACGGTTCAAGTAAATAGGACATGTCCTTATTATTTAAACGAAATTAGAAATTACAATAAATGGACTTTCCGTAAATTTTACAAGGATATATAAATGAAACCCTAGATGCCAAAATCCCTAGCTATTTCATTTCACCACCTCAAATGGGGATCAGGCTATAAGGGCGATTCAAGCTTCTACTTCTTCAATTCACTGTGCAAATCTTATATTACAGAATTCACTTTAAAGGTTCGTGAACTTTTGTTTCTGAATTGTATTTTAGTCGAATTCTTTTTGCTCGAGTAATTTTATGGTTTCCCGATCTTGGTTTCTTCACGATTGTTTTTGTTTTGTCATGGAATACTAGCTAATAACTTTCGTGAAGTGGGCACGCTGTTATTAGTATATCAGCTTTCTCGAGATTGCGATTTGAATTATTCATCCTATGGAGTTTTTTGTGCGTGATTATATGGTGTTCGTTGATTTTAGTATCTTAATTAAGTTATCTTTTTGTATTTTTCGCTTTCGTCATGGAATACAACTAATTAACTCGTGTGATCATGTTGATATTAGCTGTATATAAACTTTCCCGAGTTTGGGCATTGAGAATTTTGTGTGATTATATTGTTTTCATCTTGATTTTAATAACTTAATGATAATTCTTTCCCATTGGAGTCTAATTGATTTTTTCTTCTTCCTGCACTGTTACCTATTTCATGCCTGCTGACTACTTATTCTGCTTTTACTTGTATGATAATATTATCCACACTCATTATTCGAAGAAAGAAAAAAATATTTTTCTATGCGTCACATGCCAAATTTTAGGTGGACTGTGTTTACATTTTCTGTGTTGTGTGTATTTTGAGGTGTGGTCGTGGACCTTGTACATTTGAACTATTTAGTTTCAGTGTGTTGAAGAGCACTTGTGTGATTTTTAACGTGCCAACACAACATTCTTTGTTGACCTTTTGTTTTGACTGATTAGCCACTGCAATGGGAAAGAAAAAACCAGATGAGGCTGGAAATAATACAAAAGCCAAGTCAAGCAGTAAAGAGAAGCTCTCAGTCTCTGCAATGCTTGCCAGCATGGACCAGAAGCCTGATAAATCAAAGAAAGGGTCTTCTATGTCGAGCTCTACTTCTAACAAGCCAAAATCAAAAGCACCTCCAAAACCATCATCTTATACTGATGATATTGATCTCCCTCCTTCTGATGATGAAGATGATGTTGAGGAAGAGCAACAACAGAACGAGGTTCACAAGCAGCCAATCAGGCATAATAGAAGTGATGGAAAGCCTCTTGAAATCGCCGTTAGTGACAAAGAGTTGAAGAAACGAGAAAAGAAGGATATGTTTGCCTTACAAGCTGCTGAGCTATCCAAACGGGAGGCCCTCAAGGATGATCGTGATGCTTTTACTGTTGTAATTGGTAGCCGGGCTTCTACTCTTGATGGACAAGATGATGCCGATGCTAATGTCAAAGATATAACAATTGATAACTTCTCTGTGTCTGCTCGCGGCAAAGAGCTCTTGAAGAATGCATCGGTAAAGATATCTCATGGAAAGAGGTATGGATTGGTTGGACCAAATGGGATGGGTAAATCCACCCTGTTGAAACTCCTTGCTTGGAGAAAGATACCCGTACCTAAAAACATAGATGTACTTTTGGTTGAACAAGAGGTCGTTGGTGATGATAGAACAGCACTTCAAGCAGTTGTTTCAGCCAATGAAGAACTTGTCAAGATTCGACAAGAGGTTGCATCTTTGCAAAATATATCTTCTGACACCAAAGAAGAGAATGAAGATGATGATCATGATGGGGATGACGTGGGTGAGAAGCTTGCTGAATTGTATGAAAAGTTGCAGCTGCTTGGTTCAGATGCTGCAGAGGCTCAGGCTTCGAAAATTCTTGCTGGATTGGGTTTCACTACGAAGATGCAGGGCCGTGCTACTAAGTCCTTTAGTGGTGGTTGGAGGATGAGAATTTCTTTGGCCAGGGCACTTTTTGTTCAGCCAACTCTGTTGTTGCTGGATGAACCCACTAATCATCTTGACCTCAGAGCTGTTCTCTGGTTAGAAGAGTACTTGACCCGCTGGAAGAAAACCCTTGTTGTTGTTTCGCATGATCGGGATTTTCTTAATACAGTTTGCAACGAAATTATTCATCTCCATGACATGAAACTCCATTTCTATCGTGGAAATTTCGACGATTTTGAAAGTGGATATGAGCAGCGTCGTAAAGAGATGAACAAGAAGTTTGAGATTTATGACAAGCAGGTGAAAGCTGCTAGGAGGTCGGGTAATCGTGCTCAGCAGGAGAAGGTCAAGGATCGAGCAAAATTTGCTGCTGCCAAGGAAGCATCTAAGAACAAGTCTAAGGGAAAGGCTGATGAAGATGAGCCCGTGCATGAGGCACCTCAGAAATGGCGAGATTATACCGTGGAGTTCCATTTTCCTGAACCCACTGAGCTAACTCCTCCTCTTCTGCAACTAATTGAAGTTAGTTTCAGTTATCCAAGCCGAGAGGATTTTAAACTCTCCAATGTTGATGTTGGCATTGATATGGGGACTCGTGTTGCAATTGTTGGGCCTAATGGAGCTGGGAAGTCTACCCTGCTCAACCTTCTTGCTGGTGACTTGGTTCCAACAGAGGGTGAAGTGCGAAGGAGTCAGAAATTGAGGATTGGTAGATACTCGCAACACTTTGTGGATCTACTAATAATGGACGAAACACCAGTTCAGTATCTTCTCCGTCTTCATCCTGATCAAGAGGGACTCAGTAAGCAGGAGGCAGTTCGTGCAAAGCTTGGAAAGTTTGGACTCCCCAGCCATAACCACCTCACCCCAATTGCCAAATTGTCTGGAGGGCAGAAAGCCCGGGTGGTTTTCGCTTCCATTTCCATGTCTAAGCCACACATTCTGCTGTTAGACGAGCCAACAAATCATTTGGATATGCAGAGCATTGATGCACTGGCAGATGCACTTGATGAGTTCACTGGGGGAGTTGTCCTAGTCAGTCATGATTCTAGACTTATATCGCGTGTTTGTGAAGATGAAGAAAAAAGTGAAATATGGCTAGTGGACAATGGCACAGTTGAGACCTTCCCAGGTTCATTTGAGGAGTACAAGGAGGAGCTTATCAAGGAGATCAGACAGGAGGTTGATGCTTGACGTGACATATATTCCAGGTATAATTTTTCAGATGAGGAATATTATTTTTCTAGTGTTTATTTTAACTAAATATTGTATAAACGATTGAATTTTTGCTAGTATATTTGTCACCATCTGTTTTACTCTAAATTTTACAAATATCCAATTTTCTTCTGGTTGTCATTCTAGTTTCATCTATTTCTTTCTTTCTTGACTGAGCTGAAAGAATATTCATGTTTATATAATCTGGAGCTTGTGAAGTAGATAATCAAAAGTATTATCTTCCTTTTTATACGATATATTCATTCTTCGATAGTTGGAGGAAATAAATCGATGGATAGCTCGCCTCTTTCGAATTTCTGTTGATTGTTTGTACTTGGTAATTTTTGATCTGTGGGTGTTCAATTCTAGGAGAGAATATTTTTATCCGCATTTTGAATCTATTAGGCAATATGGCTTGATGGGACAGAGACAATATAGGAAGAGATGGATATCCTCGTCTTTGATAATGTGTTCTTTAGGTACTTGTAGTTGAGAGGACTTGGCCCATGATAGAATAATGAACGGGATTTTAGCTTATTTTTATTCATTACTAACCCCCGTCTAAGTCTGCTGAATCTTCCTTACCAAACATGCCACGAAGTGTTTGACATCCATTCTCCACAGTCTGCATAATGTAGCTTGATATCAACAATTAACATGTATTGATTTCTGCAAGTGATCTCAGTGAAATGAAAGCCGGTCGATTGTTAAATTATTTAGGGACTAATACTGTTGTTACTTTTCTTCTTTTTTCAGGGGACAATTTATTGAGCACTTTGTTGTATAGAAGGTTATTTGCAGTTTCTGAATCAAAGTGGTGTCAAAACCGTGTTAACATGTAGAGTTATCAAAACGGGCGGGGTTAGACAAAGCCTCCATGGCTGACCAATGAAAATTGGTGCAGTCCTACCCTTCATAGAAACTGTATTTTGATACGTTGGTACATTTTTATATAAGGCAAGGCATATTTAGTTAGTTTAGTTATTTATGCTTTTTAAAAAGCTTATTATTCTAATGATAATTTTAAAATGTCCAAATTATTTTAGTTAAGTAATGGACAAGAATAATGATATCCATAGTCAGTAATTATAGTAGTTATACTAATATGATGATGTGTTATTTGAAACACTAGTTTTTTAAAAATTAATGTCCCAAATAAAAAGTTGTTATATAGGATGATTACTGTAGTCGTCGATTAATAATACTAGTCATTTAAAAAAAAAACTATAATTATATTGATTTAAATGGAGAAAAATTAATTTATAATATGTTTTCACCAATAGGTTCCCTTCTCTTTAAATCGAAGTAGGATTTGCTCAAAGTCGAATCTCAAAGACTCGGATTTCCAAAAACAATTAATATGTTTTTTTAACATAGATTTAATTTTACATCTTTTTATTAAACCAAAATAGGGGGAAAATATATATATATAAAGTGATAAATATTTAATTTAATTTGACGTCGAAGCAAATAATGGGTGCAACCCAGCTACAAATACAAAAAATTTTGACAAGAAAATCCTTACCGATAACACATGACGTGACATTATTGAAAGATAAAAAATGAAAACAGTTCAATCACATTTTGCTTAGCATCGGTATAGCTAAATTTTTCTTGTACTTGTGACTTTACTGAGGTGGCTTCGATAACGGAAAATTAACAGCAAAAAAATGGCGTTAATGGCTTGCACGTCTCAATTCACTTTCTTTATCCCCTACTCCTCAAAATCAAATTCCCACTCTATCCCAGCTTCCCAATTGTGTTAATCTTTCACGTTCCACGGCAATGTTGGCGGCGGAAAAATGTCCGACAAAGCCATATCGAGAAATTGTCGGTGTATTAAGATTCGGGCCATGTCATCTAGCTCGTTTGGGTCTCGATTGGAGGAAAGTGTGAAGAAGACCGTGGTTGAGAATTCAGTGGTTGTTCACTCACTCCAAAACTTGGTGCTCGTAAGTGCTCGCTAGTGATGGCAAAAAGCACCGCCCCGTCCCGCCCCGTCCGGAATGGGACGAAAAAAACCCTTCCCGACGGGTTGATAGGGTGGCGATCGTCGTCCCGAACCCGTCTCATGAAGAATAAAAAATAATAATAATTAACCACAAATTACAAAAGCACATTTTTTTTTGTTTCCCGTGCTTGCTTTGGATATTGATGTAGTTAGTTTGAATATTATTTACTTTGAATTTTAAAATTCTGAATGTGTTTTAATTGAAAATTCTTGAAAGGAAAAAAAAGGGAAGGGGCGGGGCGGGGCGGGGCGGGGCGTTGATTGCAAATTGTAGATCATGTTACATTTTTTTTTTCATATTTAAAATTGAAAATCCTGAATTTTGTAGCGGATTGGGTCTATTTCTACTTAATATAATATTTCACCTTTATAGGTTACACGTCGAAATTAAAAATTATGTTAGAAAAACAAAATGGAAGTTTGGACATAAAGGACCAAAAGTGGCAAAATGTAGAATCTACTCGTAGGGCAGAAGGAAATTAGTTTATAACTCTGGTTAACACAGATGTTCACTGAGCAAATAATTTATCATCCAACGCAACCAAAAAGAGTGTATTCATAAATTGTGGATAAAAAATTATGCACATTTGAAGTTAGGCAGTAGTGCAAACTCGTGATTTGTACAAAATACTCGACTGTTGTATAGTAAATGTGAGATTTGACTTGCTAACTCAGCAAACATTTACAAAATTCGATATTTGATTATCAAAGTTTAGTCATTTCAATATTTAGAATTAAATTCTATGCCTCAAATCGGATGTTTATAATCTGAAGTTTGATTTTCTACAAGGTAATTTCGAGATTTCAATTTGTAAAATTAATAGATTTCATATAAATTTTCCTCTTATTAGTATTATCGGTTGATTAATAGTCGTATCACCCTAGGAAGCAATTGATTTGGCATCGACCATTTGTTCACCAAAAATTTGGCTAGGTTACCTTAAAAGATAGGCTGTGTTTGATATGCATAGTTTTCTAGGGATCCAACTTTATGGCTGTTTGATAGCCAAACTTTTGCCAGCAATTTGTTTTCCAGCAGCCTCCTTCACGCGCCACTTT
>CAIGRR010123513.1:0-15531 GCA_903798365.1 Fraxinus sp. 1973-6204 | reverse complement strand
GGGATGAAACTTTATTAAGTGCATGTCGTATAGTTAATGGAATTCCTTCTAAAAGATTTAAAGTTTCTCCATATGAATTATGGAAATGGAGAAAACCTAATATTGATTATTTCAAAGTGTGAAGGTGTCTTGCTTATAGTAAGAACACGGATCCTAAAAGGACTAAGTTGAGTCCTAGAGGGATCAAATGTGCTTTTGTAGGATATGCCAAAAATAGCAAGGCGACGTTTATTGAATTTTGAAACCAATGTTATTATTGAATCCAGTGAAGTAGAGTTCTTTGAGAATATATATCTTCAGATAATAATTCTCTAAGGGAACCTCAAGTAGATATTCCTAGCTCTACAGGGTCACAAGTAGAAACACCTTTCGAGAATGTTGAAACAAGTGAACTTCACTGAAGCAAAAGAGCTCGAAAGGATAAAGAGCTCAAACAAGTTGACATACCCAAACCCAAAGAAAATGAGGGGGGTTTTCAAAATTTATAAAAATAAAAAATATAAATTTGGGCGAGCTCGTGGCAATGGGTCAGCCCAGGCCATAACACGAGAAAAAAGACGTGTCGCTTTCTCTTACAAAATAACACAACCCATACCTTATTTTTCATTATGTGCAGTTCATAATATTCATGCATTGTTTCATCAGAAATGTTATGTTTGGCTCGGGAAATTTTATAATCCATACAGTTCACCTTAAATATACCGTCTTAGTCTCCAAGGTCGGAAGTCAAACCCAGTTTACTTGATTCCTTGGTTATTTTCAAGTGAGAGCAGACTTAAACTGAGATCAATATTAATAGGAATAATATTATTTGTACAATGATGTTGACAACTTTTGTTGACAATCATTTTGTTATCAAGATCTGCTTGATTGATTTAAAAATAATTTTTAAAATGGATTGTGTAAATTTTACCAGCTCATGATTGTCAACAAAAGTTAACCATAATTTTGCATATAGCATGGTTCAACTAAGAGATGGATGAGTTCGGGGTTGTGTTATGTATTACCTCCTCTAGCCGACAAGCTTCTTTTGTCCTTGACAGCTCGACGTCAATCTTTGCAGTCGAGGATAAAGTTCAACCTTGTTACTTGTTGCAATACACGCATAGTTGTGGAAGCTCATTTTCCGGGCTAGACAATTTTCCTATGTATATGGTTGGCACAAGCTAGCAGGGGCAGGTTTGGGGACCTTATTTTTTCCCACTTCAACGATAAACAGAGGAGAATTATACATGTATCAAGAAATGTGCGAGAATGTAAAGCCATTTTTTTAATTTGTAAAATAGACTTCTTTGCCTTTCTGTGTGAATTTGAATGGTTAAAATGAATACCTTGAGCGGGGTCTATTACTAATTTCCGATTCAAAATTCAAACACTTTTATCCGTACTAATTTTCCTTTCAAGAGCAATATTGAGGTTCATAAATCTTGAAACACCATAATAGCAACATCCTGGTTCAAAGCTCAAGGTCATTAGAAGCTTTGCCTCCATGCCAATGGACACACCTATTGTTAGTGGTGGGTCAAATAAACGTGCCACTACACTATTCAATCAAAAGAAGAGGACCCCCACCTCCATCCACAGGATATCTACAAAGATTGCCGCTAACAGGACTGTTTGCATACAAAATATAAGAGGGAAAAGAAACGGTGATACTGATGGAACTGCTCACATACACGAGAAGAGGCAAAAGAAACAGAATGAGGTTTTCCTGGGTTGTACAATGCAGCAGCGAACCACAGCCCCGTTGGACAAATCAGACGAGACAAAAACGAATGGCTAAGACCATCGTAAAGTCTACTTCAAAGATCTGCCTCAAAACCAGACAACATTTGCTCTCCAAATGGTACAAACACGAGAGGATAAGAAACAAATTGTTTTTTTAAAAAGAAGTTACAAGATACAGTCAAAAGTAAATTGATGTAAAAGGAAATATACTGTCTACAACTTCATTCCTTGTTTTACAGTAGGTGCTCTCATATGGTTTGTAGCTGAGAGAAGGAAATCCGAATGGTTGCACCACCAAGGGGTGTGGCATGCTTGCACACAAGGGCTTCTGTAGCCTGTTCCTCGTTTTCAAAAAGTATAAGAGCTTGCTTCTTTCCATTCATCTCGAATAGTTTTGTGCTAACAATTGTGCCATGCTCGTCCAAATGATTTACTATTTCCTCTTCAGTCACATCTTGAGGAAGAGTGGAGATGTGGATCATTTTTGTTGGTGAACAACAGTATCGGTAATTTTTAGCAGCATTTCGGTTGAATCGGTTGAGATTTGAGTTTGAATACTCGTGAGTGTCAGCTCCAGTTGTAATGTTTGGATGCTTTGAAAAATTGACCTCCAAGTGCTTCCCAAACAGCATGGCCCCCTACGTTGGAAACTCGTGCAAAATTTCAGTGACAGTCATCAAGAGAACAGTATCAATAGTTAAACATTAATATATGACAAGTTAACATATCAGGAACAAAAATGGAAATTCATGCATATTCCAGGACAATAATCATCAAGAGAGCAATATAAATAGTCAAATTTCTTGTAACTAAAACAATGGACAGGTCAGGTTGGAGATACAAGAAAGACACAGACAAAGCATTTAGATATTATTTTAAAATTCATCTCCGGATTTTTTTCAATTTTTTTGTTTTTGCTAACTAGAAAAAATAACTAAAAAAACTGTTGCTACTGCCTAAACAAATTCTTGATTTTAGTGATGTTCAGGTGGTGAAACATTCGTCATGGCCGCCTTGTTCCCCGCTAATTTGGCATCAAAATTAGTCCCCCTCTTTGCCTGCAGCATTTGCTATTGATGTCACCCAATAATTGCACCAACATCCGACTCCAAATCTCAAGCAAGTCAGCCCCTCCAAGCCACAAACCCTAATGAGCTTAGGTTTGGGGGTGGCGTATTTGGGCCGAATGGGCTTATTGTGGGCAGAGTTTGAAGGTTGGGCCAATTGTATATGGGTAAAGGTTGACGGGCCATCGAGTTATAAATGATTGTTGGGCTTAACCTTTGCTAGGGCTATTAAGAGATTTGAGGGGTTTTGGGTTGTGGGACTATTGGCGGTAGGTTTTAGATAATAGTGTTGGAAATAGGTATATATCAGCACAAAAAAGTCCTTGGTCAAGACAAAAGATCGACCTCCTTGGAGTATGAAGTTCCAATCTATATCGTCGGAGTCGAGTTCTATCAGCCCGAGAGAGATTATGGAGACACAATAAAGATAAAGATAAAATAATTAGATATTATTTAAGAAGTAGAGTTTGATTCAAAAAAAAAAAAATTAGATTAAATAGATAAAATTAGATTTGATATTTTGATAAAGTTCTAGATTAATAAAAGTTCTTTTGACTTTAATTAGTTGTTCTATAAAATTAGTGTTTATTCAGTGTAATATTTAACCCTTGATTATATGAATAAATTGATATATTCTTTTGCCCTATATTCTTTCTATAAAATTAGTGCTTATTCAGTGTAATATTTAACCCTTGATTATATGAATAAATTGATATATTCTTTTGCCCTAAATTCCCCCCCCCCCACCACCTTTCTTTCTGTTCCTTGTCTTATCTTATACGCTCCTGTGTCACAGGGCCTCAAATGTAGTGGATTCCCAACTCTTTCCATTCCTATGGCTTTCATGACAGGATATTTAGTGCATGTTTGAGTCCCATTTTTATTCTAAGAATGCATTTTGAAATAATATATTGATGGAGAATATGTGGTTAAAAAATAAGAAAAAGTTTTGAGTTTGCGTGTAATATTATTTTATTGAAAAATATGTGGTTAAAAAGAAGAGAAAAATGTATTTTGAAAATAATGAGTATCAAACAAGGGCTTAGTTAAAAAAGGCCCAGCTCAGTCAACGGAAAAAACCAAAGGCATATGTAGCAATCTAACCAGAAAACATAAAAATTTAGAAAGAATTATGCAGACCTTCAAAAAGTGCACAGCCAATTCAGCTTGAAAGCCATCACCCATCTGAACTAATGCATGATCTGGTTTATTTCGGAGAAGTTTGATTCTAACAATATTTCCATATATTGAGAATAGATTAAAAAGCTTGTCTTCATCTATTCTCTGCAAAAAAAAGAAGAAGGTATTACCAGGATGATGGCTGGATTATACAACACAATAGAAACTTACGAGAATAGTAACGATAGATGGAAACTTACATCAGAATTCAGATTAGATACAAGAACTGTGCACCTATCATTTGTACCAGTTATCCCAGGTGGCAAACCATTTCCAAAGGCAGCAGCAATAGCAGCAGCATTGCCCAGCTACATTTTAAGACAGCACAACTATTAGCATCCTCACCAAATGGTTCCATATATACATGTTGACACATGCAATTTACATATAAATTTCCCATTTTTCTTTCTTTTCTGACCCACCAGTTCGAACCATTTTTCTCCCTACCATTAACAGAAAAACCAGCCTGACCAGCAACAGACTTTTAAAAGTGTCACTGTGTTAATGTCTAATAATTAGTCTTCAGTCTACCACGGCATTTCATATAATATTCATAGGTAAAATTAGCTAGAGAATTGTTATAGGTTAGAGAGCAATATGATGGCAAGAGAAGAAAAGGATTGAAAAAGTTAAAAGTAGAACAGGGATACACAATTCCACAAGCCTCAGATTAGGCAACTATTTGAGAACAGAAACAGTTGTGAAGGGTGATAAAGACCACTTGAAATATGTTTGAATATATCCATTATGCCGTAACATGATCAACCCAGTACTCCACCTGTGGAAATCCAGCTGAAAAGGGAAGCGTGAAAAGAAGGAAAGAAGACATCAGAAAATGTGAAGGAGAAGGAAAATAACAAACTATTGCTAATAAGAAGTATCAATAAAATCAATTATGCACCTGCATGGGCATACATGTCTCCGTCTCCATATCCAGTCTGGCATATAAAATGAGGAAAATAGAGAATTTCTATATCAGAAAGTAGAATGAATGTAAAAAGGTTGTACGGCTTGAAAAGCACAACCAGAGGAGTATGGATTTACTTGAGAAGATCTTCCCTTCTGTTCTGAAGGCAAAGAGGGGTTCGTGAAATCCCTATTCAAAGAACAGAATAAGCAGTCTTCTTGCTAAATAGCAGCAAAATTACACACAAAAACAAATGACATGACAGGTAACTGACCAACCTACCTAGAGCGTTCATTATTGTAGTTCACTTGCAATTCATCTAGGCTGGATCATGAAAGCAACTTAGTAAGTTTCTAATACAGCGTAACGTCGTGGAAACAAATACATCAACCCAAGCATGCACCAAAAACACACAGATCCAAAACACCGTCTGGCTGATGGAAATGGACTTACTTTGAGAATTGAATGTCCAGCTGACAGCAACCATCGTATATATTCCGTCCCTATAAAGAAGTTACTAGTGACAAACATCTTTTTTTGGGTCAAGTGTAAGCCAATACAATCCATGTCAGTAGAATATAACAGACAGAATACCTGAAGAGAGTTCCTTGCAGAAATGGCACTCTGATGTAATTGATACTGAATTAAAGCTTGAAAGCCTACAAAATTGGCAGAATTAGAAAAATTTCATAAACTAACATATATAATTAAACAAAATAGGGACTAAGAATGCACCATGTAAGGGTAAAAGGTTAAATTAGTATCTAACACTCCAAGCACAAGAAATAGGAAATGTTTATATATCAAATCCCAACTTTAGATCAATTCTTCATGAAAAATGAAAAATACAAATAAGCAATATTAGTGTTTCCTCGCACACCAAACTAAAATTTGACAATTGCATGCATCCAAATCAAATAAAATTAAAAAAGTGAGAAAAGAGAAAATTTTGAGATGCTGACCAGCCGACTTCTGAAACGTGACAATCTTCTCCACAAACCCATGAGGAGAAAAAACTTGATGCAGCACTTCCACAGTTATAGGATATAGCATGTGATGTATTGTAACTAAAAGAATTCGATTAGGCTGTGTATCCAGAGAGAACCCAACAGCAGACCAGCATAGAGACAGAACAGAGAGAAGAGCCCAACAGCAGACCAGCATAGAAACAAGAGAGAGAAGAGAAGGGAATGAATAGAGCAGAATATAGACAGAGAAAAGGAGAAAGAAACAGGGATAATAGTACTAGAAAAATAATAACTCAACATAATCATACAGAGAACAAGCAGTCAAGAATTTTAGACGCACATAAAAGTTAGTCCTTCTATACTGATGACCTATGGTAAATGATAATCTATCACTACCTTGAGCCATCAAAATTTGCATATGATGAGCCCCCATTCAGATTCCAAAAAAAAAGGACAGAGAGGGGAAAAACAACAGTAGGTGATCTCAGACACCCAACAAGTAACAGGACTAGAAGGGCTCCAAAATATCCTATTCAAGCCATCAAGAAAGATTGCCAGTCCACAGCAAAATTACCCCATAGATTTTTACATCAAGAATGAGAGATCTCGAAAGAAGAACAAACAATATTTGTTTTCATGAACTAAACACTATTTTCAGTTATCCAGAACCCGTACCCTGAAATTCTTAATTTTAGTCCTCTGCAAGAACATCTCCTCCAATCCCCAAGAAAAATAAGAAAAAGAAAAGAAATAAGGAATCAAAGAAAAACCTTTAACAAAAATACTTTTTGTTAAAAATTATAAATCCTATATGCACTTCTGAAACTTTTAACAAAAACCTGATGAAGCAAAAGACAAAAAAATACCGATGACCTAGTAAATGATTATCTATCACTACCTTGAACCCAATCTCCATCAAAATGTGCATATAATAAGCCCCCATTCAGATTCCAGAAAAATAGGACAGAGGGAAAAACAGCAGTAGATGATCCCAGACACCCCAACAAGTAACAGGACTAGAAGGGCTCCAAAATATCCTATTCAAGCCATCAAGAAAGATTGCCAGTCCACAGCAAACTTATCCGATAGATTTTTACATGACAATGAGAGATCTCGAGTGAAGAACAAACAATGTGTTCATGGACTAGACACTATTCCAATTATCCAGAACCAGTACCCTGAAATTCTTAATTTAGTCCTTTGCAAGACCAACATCTCCTCCAATCCCCCGGAAAAATAAGAAAAATAGAAGAAATAAGGAATCAAAGAAAAACCTTTAACAAACATATTTTTTGTTAAAAATTATAAATCCTATATGCACTGCTAAAATTTTAACGAAAACCTGTTGAAGTAAATAAAAAGAAAAAAGGGGGATATCAGAATTTATTGTGTACAATATAGAATCCACTGAAGGTCATTAGTATGCATATGATGGTTGAGTATAGTAATCGCCATGGTGAGAAACAGTCCTCCCTGCCAGTTGTTGTGGCTAATAAAATACTTACCTCCAACATTACGACAAGAATTTCTTGCTTCCAAATAGTATGTATTCCAAGAATTCCAGTTAATGCAAAGGTATGCCATTGGGTTTGATAAATCAGCCATGCAGTATACACAGTAGAATTCGAATGTTTTAGTTTTAGACTACCAAAAACTTGTCGCTATAGAAATTTCACCATGTAAATCTATCGATAAAATCATGCCATTTAATTATTATCATATCAAGGAATGTTTCTGAAGTCTCTGCCCAATTGCTTTATTTAACCAACAATATCCAATATCTAATATCCCAACCAACCCCAATGTCCTAACGCATACATAACACCGAGATCTCTATGTTTGCTTAATCCTGTGCAAAAGTTTTATTCTTTAGAAATCAAATTAGATGCACAACTAGATCTCCATTACCTTTATATTAAGAGTAATATGCCCATAACTTGTGACTCAAATATGCCAACACATCACCTAAACAATAATAATGAGCATTTTCTTGCATAAATGCAATTCCAACTATACCTTTTAATGCATTGTTATTTTATACAAGCCATGCATACATTAGAAACAATGTTTAAAAGAGAGCCATTCTTACCCTCCACTACATTAAGGGTTTGTTTGAATTTGAGAGAAAGAGAGGGTGGCCAAGAATATTCAGAATGGACCATTTCAATTCTTTAAGTTTGGCCAGGGCTGGCCTGTATCATGACCTTGATTAAAATTTTGTTTAGTTTCTGCCTCCCATTTTACTCGACCATGATTAAAATTTTGCTCAGTTTCTGCCTCCCATTTTACTCCTGGAACCAAGACCAACAACTGTAATACCTAAAAGTCCACCACACTCCAATTAACCACACAGCGATACACAGGCTTCCCTGGCTACTGCTGCTGGCAAGAGAGGAAGCTGACCAGGCCCCTCCACGGCTCCACCTCCCAACCTAACACCAACACAAACATGGTTGTACAAAACCAGGATTTAATGCACACAGCCATAAGCCTGTACTACCGCAGCCACCATCCCTTCTCCACAGAAACACACAAATCAACATTCAAACACTTACATTTTCCATTGGAAAATATTGGCAATATATTTGCATCATATGGGTCAAATATTTCAATCACATGGTGATTGCAGAGAAAGATCTTCTTGAAGTTTAAATACTATGTATTCTAATTGTCAAACTTGTGTTAAGTTTTTGAATGAGAAAGTGATTGTTTACAAGTTAAGTGTGTCAAAGGTTTATGGGGAAAAGGGCATGCACGAATAGGATCGGGAAAGATGAAGAGCGAGCAAGGAGTTGGAAGGTTTAAGAGAAGATGATGAAGGGGAAGGATGGGGCCGTAAGAGAGGCTAGGCGGAAAACCGAGTCAGGTGAGGAAGGGAAAAAGAAGAATTTGGGTACTTGTTCCTTTTTCGCCTTTCGATTTTTTCCATTTTTCTTTCTATCTTATCAATTTTTTATTGTTCTAAAAAGCTTCAGATGAAGTGCTATTTCTAATTTATTTCGACTTCTAATACCATGTCGGTGATATATCTTTGTTCCCCATTCTCTTCTAGGCTTCTAGCTGGAACCTCCAAAACTGAATCCTCATAATGTTATTTTGTTCTTGACTACAATATGGACACATTTTTATCCCTTTTATTCATCTTGGATCAACTTATTTTTTTATTTAAATATGTCTAGCAGGTTGCCTTATTATAGATTTGATTTAAGAAATGTGGGGGAAAAAAAAATTCTGCAATTTCAATCCATGGGTATAATTGTTAAAGGTATATGATTTTGGTTCAGATTCTTTGTTGAACTGAAAAGAATACGGTGTTTCCTAATCTCAATTCGAGCTTACCCCATTAACATTCCAAAGGGGAGCCAATTGTTGCCTAGGGGTGATTTCAGAGCTTGATAAATGGCCAACAACTGTTACCTAAGAGCTGCTGGACAGCCTGGCCTAATGCTCTCAAACCCTAAATCAGACCCCCTCCAGTAGTGTAGACAGCATTAGTTACCGAAAAGATGATTAAACCAGTCAACATTCTGAACCAAGGGTTTATTTTATCTTTCATCATAAGTCATCATTTTATTTTGCAAGCATAAAATCTTAAAAGATATACCAGCTCATCTTCTATCCTGAAAGTGTACAAAAGGTCACAGACGGGCGTCCCACAAGAATCTAGACATCCAATATACAAGCAATTTTGAAGAAGTTAATGAGGATCTAAGTAACATCTCCATTTTTTAGTAGAAGTAGATATACAATGTCACCAGATAATCTTTTCAATCTGTTTTTACTTTTGTCCACGAATCTCCAGGTAAGGGGGTCCTACTCATTCACCAACACCGAGGAGTATGATGCAAAACTTAACTAATAGAAAGACAACATGCAGCTGCGGACTTTAATGCGATCATAACATCAGAAGCAATAAGTCCAAGGAAACTTGTCCCAGATAAAGCAACACTAACCTCGTCTCCTCGTCCTTGAGTATTCTGATCCATGGTAGTTAGTTCTTGATGTGATGAAAACTGAATGTAAATGTTTCTTCCCCTATAAGCAATCAATATGGAAGTCATTAAAATATACTACGTAAGTCAGGAAACACAAGAATACAAAAAAAGTCTCATCATGGAGTTTCCCATGCAATTAGGAAAAATAGTATTTATCTGTTGTGATACCTAATGCTGGGTTGAACATTTGTGTAAAACTGCAATGCATTAATAGCGGAAGGAACATCTTGCATTTGGAGGAGGGCCTGACATGTAGGCAAGAATGGAAATATCAAAAATAAATAACTTTTAAAAACCATAAGTAAAGGTTCACAGCCCATATGTTTATAAAAAACCTGATTCTTGGCTCGAAGCATTACAAGCTTCGTGATGACTCCAAATGGCTGGAATAGCTGAAGCAAGTCGTTCTGAAGGAAAAAAATAAAGAATGGTATTTACGACTAAAAGTAGGAGATACTTTATTTAAAAAATGTAATGGAGAGCAATACATGTTATCAAAGGCTTAAAATTACGATACCTACATCAATTACGGCATAAAGGTTCTCAACTCAGTGATTGCTTTAATGGAGATATAATAACAAGATGTTGCTAAAAAATGGCTGAACTGACATAAATATTCCAGACTTTTTGGATGATGCTTCTTCAAACAATTGAATCATACACAACTAAATTTTTTCTTGTCATCATAGCACAACAAAGATAGAAGTATTGATTGGGTAACAGGCAGTATTCAATTAGTACAAATCAGTTATCTCATTTGAATAACATATTGCTTACAATATATGGAAAAACAATAATAAATTCAAGGGTAAGATGAGTATAAAAACATCACATGGTAGAAGTTAAACAGGTTTGAGATAGGAATAAGGATTATAAATTTGACACGTGTTAGAAGAATAGTTTATTAATATCACTTGCATGTATTTCTAAACATAAAATTAAATAAGATAACAAAGCAACGAGTTTAGGAAGACATTGATTATTAATCTAGATAATACCCATTGCAGATAAAATGCTTTATTAGAGGAGTTTTGAATGGTCATGCATGGGAACAAACTCGGACTATGATAAAAGCACATGAAGAATTTAGGGTTTGGAAATTGAATTGAAGAGACAACTCTCATTTTGAACTTTGGAATGACTCATGATTTTGGTATTACTGAAAATATGCTTCAATAAAAGAGAAGTTGTAACTGGTGCTGAAGACATTCTTGTTAGAAATGGTGGATGCAGGACTCGGGATGGACACTAACTTTAAGAAGTGCTTACATGAAGTGACAATAGATTCTAGTGTAAACTTATTCCTAGTGCCTGACCCCATAATGTAGGTTTATGGTTCTTGATGTGGTCATTAGAAATGAAAAGAGAAACGAAAAAAGTCCGTATCCACATAACAAGCTGGTAACCTATATGGTGAAATGCAAGTAACTTTAAAAATTAAAAAATGAATAAAAAAAATAAATAAAGAGAGTAACTTGATGTGGAATAGGAGTATTAGTTGCATTAAGAACCTATTAACTAAGCTATTAAGAGAATCTAAGGATAGAAGCCACCAAATAAGGAAACACGGTGGTGGAGTGAGAACATTAAAAACATATAAGAAATTGTATAATTTAGAAAGTTCTTTACAAGATGTCTCAGACCAAAAAAAAAAAATTGAAAATCAAGTCAAGTGCACTAAGAATACAAATCAAACATTTTTTGCTTCATAGCAATGAGGCCACTGACCACACAAAGATTGTAGAATTATTCAACAAATTCTTTAATCAAAGGCACATCATTAATCTCTAAAACTCAATGTACAAAATTGAAGTTAACCTGGCCAGATGGATTTGGATTTTGAGAGAGAGAAATCTATAAAACAATTAGAGATGCACAAATAGTTTTTATACTCCTTATAGTAGGAGCTACTGAATGAACATATTATACAACATTGACGAACAAAGCCAGAGATGATATGTATAATGAATCACAAAGACTCAAATCCATTTACAGTAACTTCATTTACTTTGGGTATCTATGGAGAGTATAAGAATGTACAGAAAGATGAAATTTTTTCCAGACGCATATTACCTAAGTACTACAAAATATGAAAGCAATTTCTAGATGAATCATATACGCAAAGAGAAATACAGGTATTTACCTCTGAAATTTCATGTCCGACATTACGAACATGAATGACTTTTGAAGGCTCTGCCATTATCAACAACCTGAAAATGGAAAATGCTCAATAAACATGACAGTGTGATGTCTTCATACAACAATGTCACGAGAAGTAACAATCATCAAGAAAAATAGAGCTGGTGCTGGGAAAAATGAAAAAATAATAACAATTTAATAAAGGTGAAAGTTCAAAAATTTGCAAACCAGTCAACTTCAAAGTTCATTATTTTCACTCAAAATTTTAACCGCACGCTTCATTTGATCTAACAATTAAATACATTAACAGAAGTGCATGAAAATGCCGCTATAAAGCCAAATCCTGTTTTCAAGAATTCATGAGATTCACATAATCAACCCCAAAGAACCTAAAGATGCAAAATCTAACTGCTAAACATATATATTTTAGCAGTTTTACATTTCAGGTATCATATCAGCTCCATGACGATATGCATCAATCAAGATAGTATCAAGCCTTAAGAAATCCCATTTATAGAGGTTCAAGCCCCACATCCACCCAGAATCATTTACATACAAATTTACATGGACAACTCGGTGGACATCAAAAAGTTGTCAACTTTTTACTTCTAACAGTAGTGCTACACTCTTGAATCCATCTTTGTGAGAAAAAATGGAAAATCATCAGAATTCATTGCTAATTGCAAATCCAAGTGTGTTAGGGTATCGTGGGAATTTAATTGAAGCATAAGGATATTGTGATCAATACACAATCATTTTAGCAGCAAAAATCTTGATGACAGCATCATAATCTCAGATGAAGAAAAGAAATTATAAATTACCTTCCTAACACAAAGAACCGAGTCAGCAGAGAAGCAATCCAGAGAGTAGAAAGAGGATTCGATGATTAGGGTTTGAACTTTTCTCTGTGAGACTTCACCAGTTTGTTACGTTTATACCCCTGAGAATCACTCAATTAAAGATCGAAGCTACAAAAGAGAAACCGAAAAAGAGGGGTATAATAGGAATTCAACTATAATGAGACCTATATATAATGATGCAAAAGGCCAAGAGAGGGTTTCTAACGCACTACTTGATCTTATCTGAGCAGGCGGCGGTGGAGGCGGAGGCGCCTGGGAAGATTGTTAGAATAAGATGCCACCCACCACGCTAAAGTAATAGCGGAGGCTGCCGGAGGCTCGGATTTCTTCATAATTCGTTGACTCGGTCTTCCCCGGAGCCCCCTTTCACAGCTTATACTGCGATGAAGACTGCCCGCCATCGGAGCCTATTTCATTGTACTATGGCGATGATGGATGCGCGGGCTTTTCCCAAATCTATAGTAACTTGTGTGAACACTCTCCATGTAGTAAAAGTGTTTTGCAAAATTTATAGTTCACCTTCTCTGGCATAATTTTGCATATCATTAATTGTATTCTTGTATGGGCATTATTTGGTGTCGAGCATCCCTCAAACATGGGTAGCCCTATATCGTAAGGGATACTTAGCCAAGCATGAACTAGTCTTTTTGGTCTTGAATGTAATTAAAGGCTCCCAAATCTTGTGATCTGTTTTAAATGTGTCACTGAAACATATTTGCTTGATATGCATATTTGATTATTGACTATGTGATGTCATGTTTTGTTCATTTATATTTTTATCGACTAGGGATTTTATTATGAATTTTAGGTTCTTGCTTCTGTGATCTGTTGTGATGCCATGCTTAACTTTAGTCTTTTGTTTGAAATGATTGTGATATGCCTTAGCATTTGTTACTTTATATATTAAAATTTTCACTGTCAGAATACTTGAATTGCAATGCAGGATACTTGTTTCCCTTTGGATTTTTAATTTTCTGTTCCATGTGCTCTTATTGTTTACCCTGTGAATATATTTTAGCTCCTGAAGCTTTAATTGTATCTCACTCTATCGTAGATTCCAATTTGTTCAGATCCTTCTTTGTTGTCCAACTCTTTATCAATTCTTTTTGGACCAAGAGTTTTTTATGTAAACAGATAATAGAAAGTGCTTGCACAGCCCAAAAACTTGAAGTTAGCATTCAAAACTATATAAAGAAAGGACTCATAAGCGAGAATGCCCTTTCTGACGGCTGCATCCTCACGAATTCAGGCAATGGTATGCAGAGGTGCAAATGTGAAGAGTTTCATTGGTGGAGTTTGCTTGTTTATTACACATGGCATTGATGTTTTGTGTGAATTTCTTTGGAAGTGCAAATAAAGTTTTAAACATTTGCGAATGTGGTAGCACATATAAAACATTTGGATTTAATTTGTAAAAAAATAAAAAATTTGGACACTGAAATTGCAATTATTTCTTTTTTAATTTGGCATTTTCTACGATTTTCAATAGATAGTGAACTATTTGGGTTCAATAGCTTTAATCAGAGTATGTCGGTAAGTTTGGCCTATTTTAACAGCATATTCAGCGATCTTGGTATAGTAATTCTGAATTTTTTATGTTTTAGTTGGTGGTTTATATGTGCAAAGATTGAGACTTATTATCAACGTTACGTGAAAAAGTGAAGGAGTCCAGCCTAGTTTACCCCATAAAAATCAGCCAAGATTGGGACCTGTTCATTGTTAACAACCTTTCTAAGTCAAACTCCTTTGTTCCCCTCGGACATCTACGCACCTTTTCATCCTAGTGTCTGTGTTTTCTATAAATGCCTTGTAATGCAAAAAATAATGGAGCCACAAAATGTGTGAATATTAAATAATAAGTGAGTAGTAATGTGGGATTTAAACTTTAAGGACCATGCTTAGTATACATAATTTTTGTACATAGAGGTGTGTACAAATTTTTATGTACTTTAATATTTGATTTTGACTTTTTTAGGCCTCAAATTTGAAATATCCTACTTCTAAGCAATTCATGGGAGTCAAAATGCAATTGATATTTTGTAATTAACTAAGTAACTTATAAGGAGACACAAAACATGTTTAATCATCCACGTCTTCAACCTATTATTTGTTGCAGTTATGTTTTCTCAACCTTTTAAAAATTTTAATACTCATGTCCGCATCTAGCATCACATTTATTTGAACGTNGTAATTAACTAAGTAACTTATAAGGAGACACAAAACATGTTTAATCATCCACGTCTTCAACCTATTATTTGTTGCAGTTATGTTTTCTCAACCTTTTAAAAATTTTAATACTCATGTCCGCATCTAGCATCACATTTATTTGAACGTTATCCTGCCATATGATATTTAAGAAATTCCGAAAATGAGGGGGTTCTTAACTAATGAATTTTACACTTATTGGGTTTCTAAATGAAAATTGATGTCACCATTTTGATTCTTTTGGAGTAAATGAAATATTTTCGGAGAATTTTACCATTATATTCAAACGTTAAATGAGTGATCATTTAAAGTTCAAAAAGGAACTTTTTGTTCTCAAGGGGCATGTCAAAATTTTAAAAGGTTTTCAAAGACTAGTGCAACAAAGAGTAAGTTTGTAATACTCCGAAACTTTGTGCTTGTTTAATTTCTTTGGATAATAATTCAAACTTTTCAATTGTCAAGTTTGTTTTGTTGACTATCATG
>CAIGRR010123288.1:0-10517 GCA_903798365.1 Fraxinus sp. 1973-6204 | reverse complement strand
TGGAAAACGATACTCTACTCTCATTATATTAAAACTTCACAATGTACACTTGCGGTTGGAAAATTTAAGCATTAGGTTCCCATCTACAACTCAAACAGACTTCCTATCACCCACATCACAAGCCTATGGTCTCAAAATACTTGATTTTAACACCGAATCATCTAAGTACAACCCAACATCTCCAAACGTGTGCACAACATCTATAAACTAGTGTAGATCATGCATAGACTCTGTGTGATATATAGGGACGATGAATGGCCTAATANTTCCCATCTACAACTCAAACAGACTTCCTATCACCCACATCACAAGCCTATGGTCTCAAAATACTTGATTTTAACACCGAATCATCTAAGTACAACCCAACATCTCCAAACGTGTGCACAACATCTATAAACTAGTGTAGATCATGCATAGACTCTGTGTGATATATAGGGACGATGAATGGCCTAATATTACTAAAAAATATCAAAAACAGGAAAAAAACCCTAATATAATGCATAAAACGAAATAAATAAAAGGGAAGAAATGTTGGATTGCCTCCCAACAAGCGCTTGTTTATAGTCTATAGTTCGACTTTATGACGTTTGATTCACTCCGGTGTTTGAAGATGAATGGTGGACTTTTCTTTTGAGAATTCACCACTCCAGTAGGGTTTCAACAACTGTCCATTAACTTTAAACGTCCCTTGCTGTCATTAGTGATTTCTATAGCCCCATATAGAAATATTTTGGTAATTGAGAATGGACTTGACCACTTTGACCTCAACTTTCCCAAAAAAAGCTTGAGCCTCGAGTTGTATAACAAGACTTTTTGGCCCACCTCAAACGTTTTTCTTTGAATATGCATGTCGTGCCACTTTTTGGTGCTCTACTTGTAGAGTTTTGCATTCTCATAAGCTTCCCGTTGAAATTAATCCATTTCATTCAACTAAAGTAATCGCTTTTCACTAGCTACTTTCAAATCAAAATTTAAGTTTTTGACCGCCGAGTAAGCATGGTGTTCCAACTCAACGGCAAGTTGCACGCTTTTCTAAAAACCAAGCGATAAGGAGACATGCCGATTGGTATTTTTAAAGCTGTTCTGTAAGCCCACAACACGTCGTCAAGCTTCTTAGACCAATCCTTTCTTGAAGAACTCACTGTCACCTTAAATATTCACTTTAATTCACGATTGAAGATTTCAACTTGCCCACTGGTCTGAGGATGATAAGAAGTAGCTATACGATACCAGACGCTATATTTAGCCAATAAGAGCTTAAATTGTCGATTGCAAAAGTGTTTGCACCCATCACTTATGATAGCTTTAGGTATGCCATAACTGGTGAAAATATACCTCTTTAGAAACTCAATTATTTCCACCCATTTGGAGACATAGTCAACTGCAACTAGGATGTATTGATTTGAGAACGATGGAGGGAATGGCCCCATAAAGTCAATCCACCATACGTCAAAAAGCTCAACCTCTAGAATGCTATTTAAAGGAATCTCATTCCTTCTAGAGATGTTTCTCGTACGCTAGTATCTGTTACACCTTTTCACGAACTCAAAAGCATCCCGAAGGAGTGAAAGCCAATAGAACCCAAATTGTAAAACATTAGCAGCCGTCTTTGATCCTCCAAAGTGTCCTACGTATGTAGATGAATGATACTGCTCCAGTATTCGAGATACTTCATCTTCAGGAACACATCGCCGTATAATTTGATCTGTCCCTCGCATGTAAAGAATGAGATCTTCCTAAAAATAATATTTCAAGTCAGAAAAGAATTTTTTTCGCTAATGACTTGAATAATCCGATGGAATGATAGATTTGGCCAAATAGTTTACTATATCTGCATACTAAGGCGCCTCTTCCACACTAAATATCTGCTCATCCGAAAAAAATCTCATTGATCTCTACTGACTCTTTATGCTCTCAGGGTTTAGGTCGAGATAAGTGATCGGCTACCACGTTTTCACTGCCCTTCTTGTCTCTAATCTCTAAATCATACTCTTGCAGAAGTAATACCCAACGGATTAGTCTTGGTTTGCAATCCTTCTTTGTCATCAAATATTTTAAAGTGGCGTGATCGGTATAGACTATGACCTTTGATCCATTAAGATAAGATTGAAATGTATCAAAGGCATACACCACAACTAGAAGCTCTTTCTCAATGGTGGCATAGTTAATACAATTTACATCATTTTGTTAGGAAATTTTACATGTTATATGACATAAAATTTTTTCGAAACTTTACATCCAAAAAAATCATACCTCATGTAATTATTCAAATGTAAAAATTCATAGGGTATGATTTTTTTCGATGTAAATTTTTGAATGTAAAAATATTAAAGTTAGTAGAATTCACACCTGAATAGGGGTATCAATTTCGCTCGAGCGGCTCATGGCTCGACCCGAGAAAAGCCCGATCCAACCCAGCTCACAGCTTGATTTGAGACTCGGGCCAAGCTCTATTTTGGGGCCCGGACAAACCCATGTGGTTTGTCGAGCCACACGGGCTAGCTTGCGTCACAATCTATTTTCGGCCTGTGACGAGCCCAAGTCTTTTTTAAGAATTTAAAAATAAAACCCAAGCAGCTACCCACTGCCTTTGTAGGCAGTTGTTTGTAATAACAACTGCCTATATTTAAAAAAAATAAAAACCTTGTGGGCAGCTTGGCTCACTCTTGATAGGCTCGATAAGGCCTGAGCCGAAAACTCAAGGCAAGCCTAGATTTCTTAGCTGAACAAAAACTCGATTCGGCTCGAGCCAAAAAAACTTGAACCATTTTTACCCGAGCCTCAAGTTCTGGCTCGATTTGTTGTCATCCCTAACGTCCGACCAAGTCTGGCATTTGGAAATTTCATTCTGACAGCATCTTCAAGCTCTTTCCCTAGCGACTTTTAGCAATAGCTAAAATAATCGACGGCACAAAGGGTCCAATCCTCACTTTATATTTCTATATTAGCTCCAAATATGGCAAAATTTCAAATTTCTGCATAATAAAATTGGTGCACCAGAACTTAGTCCACATAGCATAACTGAATTAAGTGAATAAATGTGAAACAATGGAAGGACACATAAAATGACATCATCACTTTGAATATATAGATTCAGATTCTTTCCATCAACTTGTTGGGCTACACTTGTGACTAATCCTTTGTGTGTAATCGTTATCCCTTTCGACAACCTTGTCGTCTTGGAGGAGTACAACATCGCCGCCACATCATTTGGGTTGATTTTCACTATCGGCATGTCCTATACAAATCAATCTCACATGTTTAACCATTGGTGTTAGAACACCAATCTAGGTGGTCAAATTAGATCTGTTCAATTAAATGAATCATGTGATATTGTATTTCAATGAATCTATTATTTAATATCATGTAATTGCTATCTACACTTGTACGACAGAAGTGTTGCTAGATGTCATTACTCAAAATAAAAATTGATAACCTAATGCTACACAGTGGTAAATGGAAAAGTTATTTCATACGAAATGCTTTGGAATGTTACATATATAAATATATATTAAAAAAAATCAATATTTATCCTTTTTTTGGTACCCAAATTCGTACTATGGTCATAATTGTTGGAATTTTGTTTAGAGATTGAAAAAAATATTTAAGTATAAAACTTGAAAAGTGACTTTGTGTTAACTTCAGCCAAATATTTGAACTTGATCCGATAGTCAAATTATAAATATAAATAGACCAACTTGTTCTACTCGTTAAATAGGTCGTCGTAGTATATTTGAAATCTCAAAATTAATTCTGGATGAATAAAAAATTGCAGTCCAAATTTGGAAAGAAAAAAGGGAAAAAACTGACCGAGAATTTGCCTAACTCCACCTCTTGCCTAGAAATCTAGTGATGATATTGTCGCTTGAACTACAAGCTAGTGACAGACAGGCGAAAAAAGTTTTGTTGAATAGGTATCACTTGCGCTCGAATGATAAGCCAGCGACAGCAAGAAATGCTTCCCTTAGTGAAGGTTGCTGAGTTTTGAGGCATGACTCTTCACTTAAAACTTCCCCTCTTCTGTAAATATGACCATTTGGATGTCTATTATACATCACATATCATTTGTATTGAGCATTACATTAAAACCTCTTGCAAAGCTCTCCAAAAATCATTCAAAAATCATTTTCTTGTAGAGGGAAATTTTTTTATTCGAGTTCACTGTTGCTTGTGGTTCGAAGTGCTTCTACCATAAGTTATATCCATTGTATCTTAGGAGACAAGTGATGTAATCCGTTAGTACCGTTGCAAGACAATTTTGTTTTAAGGAGAAAGTGTTATCATTTGCCTCAAATTTCTTTCTTCACTTTCTTTTCATTCTCTTTCGTTCAATTCTCTTATAGTTTACATACAGTTTAATTACGCTTCTATGAATTAAATTTAACCATTTCACTAAACAATTCTCCAACAATCTTAAAACGGAATTTTGCGTGGTTTTTTTGTTGAAAACATATCGCTTCTCTTCATCTTTGGAATAAGCCTTTTTGTGCTATCCATTTCTTTCATTTTGTGCATTGAACTTCTGCTTGTAATATAAATGAATACCATTGAGACTATTTCAAGTCAAACAACTAATGGTACG
The DNA here is from genome assembly GCA_903798365.1 of Fraxinus sp. 1973-6204. Lineage (NCBI taxonomy): Eukaryota > Viridiplantae > Streptophyta > Magnoliopsida > Lamiales > Oleaceae > Fraxinus > Fraxinus sp. 1973-6204. The sequence continues at coordinate 5,935 of CAIGRR010123288.1, read as the reverse complement.
AACCATATGGTTCCGCCTTTGGCTATACCTATACCAAACTCTCATATCCGACATAAGGAAAAATGGAAAAGTTTGGAGGTGTAGATTTTAAAAGATGGCAATAAAAGATGTTCTATCTTACTATTTTGAATCTGGCAAAGTTCTTAAAAGAGACCATTCTTGCGTTACAAGAAAGGGAAAATAATCATGAGTCAATTATTACTTTGGATGCACAGAAGCACTCAGATTTCCTTTGTAAAAATTACATCCTAAATGGATTGGAAAATACACTTAATGGAGTGTATAATTCGATGAACTCGGCCAAGGATCTATAGGATTCATTGGAGAAGAAGTACAAGACTGATGATGCCGGAATAAAGAAGTTCACCGTCGACAAGTTTTTAGATAGCAAAATGGTAGACTCAAAAATTGTAATAAGTCAAGTACTAGAATTCCAAGTTCTACTTCATGACATATATGCAGAAAAGATGGAATTGAGTGAATCCTTCAAAGTTGTAGCCATCATTGAGAAACTACCTTCTATGTGAAAAGATGTTAAGAGTTATCTCAAGCACAAACGTAAGGAGATGAAGATAATAGAAACACCAAAAGAAAATATATTTTTCAACTTGGAGAAAATTTTGTTGAAATTGGTTCGAAGGTCGTGAACAAGAAGCGTAAGACTTCCGGTGTTGCACTAAGAAGAGACAATTCCAAGAATGTCGATAGTTTAGAGGCAACTGTTACAAGCAAATGTTCTGGAATGAGACATTCTTTCTGAAAGAGTTCAAGAGATGAGTCTATCTACGGTCATTTTTGAATGCAACATGGTTAGTAATTCAAGGGATTGGTGGGTCGACACTGGTGCTATTCACCATATTTGTATAGATAAGACCATATTCTCAAATTATCATGAATTGAAATGAGCACAATTGTTTATGGAAAACTCTGCAAGTTCAAAGGTTGAAGGACTTGAAAAGAGCACATTGAAAATTACTTCTAGGAAGTCCTCAATAATGTACGCCATGTGCCCGACATTCACAAGAACTTGGTTTCAGGGTCTTTACTTAGCAAGAACGGCTTTAAACTTGTATTTGTATCAGACAAATTCGTATTTACCAAAAATGATATGTATGTTGCTAAGGGTTATCTTAGTGAATGAATGTTCAAAATGAACGTCCTTACAATTATACCAAAAGCATTATGAATAAAAATTCTAATTCTATTTATATGCTTTAGGTGTCTTCTTTATGGTATAGTCAATTAGGACATGTTAATTACAAATCTATGAGCAAACTTATGAATCAAAATTTGATTTCGAAGCTTAAGATTGATCCTAATCATAAATATAAGTATGTGTTAAAGCAAAGTTGGCCAAAATGCCTTTTCACTCGGTTCAAGGGAACACGACACCTTTAGAATTAATACATAGAGATATATGTGATTTAAAATTCATTCAAACAAAAGGTGGTAAAAAATACTTTATAACTTTGATTGATGATCGTACAAAGTATTGTTATGTATTTCTTCAACGAAGTAAAGACGAAGCCTTAGATGTATTCAAACATTATAAGATAGAAGTTGAGATTCAGCTTCGTAAACGAATAACAAATATTCGTAGTGATAGAGGTGATGAAAACATGGCACTGTTTAAAGAATATTGTTTCAAGCATGGAATCATTCATCAATTGATGGCACCTTACTCATCCCAATCGAATGGTGTTGTTGAATGCAAAAAATGAACTCTTAAAAAGATAATAAACGCAATGTTGATAAAATCAGGGTTTTCCACCAAAACTTGTGTGGGGAAACTATTCTATCGGCAAATAGCATTCATAAAAAAATACCCCTTAAGAAAATAGAAGAAACTCCATATGAACTATGAAAATGTCATCCTCCTTCCTACCAACACTTGTGCATATCGTTTCCTTGTACATAAATCTAAAATTCAAGATGTAAATAAAAGAACCATAATTGAATCGAGAAATGCATCATTCTTCTAGAAAATGTCTTTCCATGTAAAAACAAGAAAAATGCAAGTTCAAATGAAAGAACATATGATACTACAAATGACGCTTCAAATGAGGAAGAGCCGAGGCGTAGTAAAATGACTAGAATATCTACTTTTTTTGGTCCAAAATCTCTAATCTGTATGGTAGAAAAAAATCCAAAGACTTTTAATGAAGAAATGTCTACATCGAAATAACCACATTGAAAAAAACTATCAATAGTGAGATAGATTTTATAATGCAAAACCATACTTGGGAATTAGTTGATTTACCTCTAAAAAATAAGTTCTCAGGGTGTAAATGGATATTTAAAAGGAAACTAAAACCTGATGGATCAATTGACAAATATAAGGTTAGACTGGTTGTCAAGGGATATAGACAAAATAAATTACTTGACTTCTTTGATACCTACTCACTTGTGACTAGAATCGCTTCAATAATGTTGTTAATTGCTATTGCAGCATTACATAACCTTGAGATTCATTCAATGGATGTAAAGACGACATTCTTAAATAGTGAGTTAGAAGATGAGATATACATGAAACAACCGAAAGAGTTCGTCTCTCCTAATCACAAACAAAATGTTTGTAAACCAGTTAAGTCATTGGATGGATTGAAACAAACTCCTAAACAATGGCACAAAAAGTTTGACAAAAGGGTGCTGTCTAATAGATTTAAGATAAACGAGTGTAACAAGTATGTATACATAAAACATATATCGAAAGCCTATGTGATTATATGTCTATCTATAGACAATATGTTGATAATGGACAATAGTCACGAAATAGTTCTAAACACCAAGAGAATGTTAACAAAACATTTTGATATGAAAGACTTAGGTGTGGCTGATGTGATATTAGGAATTAAGATCTCTAGAATATCGGAAGAAATTATACTTTTCCAATCTCACTACATTAAGAGTATACTTAAAGAGAATATTGCACTTGAGGAAAGTTCTATGAAAACCACTATTGACACAAGTTTACATTTAGTCAAAAATACGGGTGATTGTGATTCACAACTGAAGTATTCACAAGATATAGAAAGTCTATTTTATATTACAAACTGCACTAGACCAGACAGAGGATTTGTTGTGAATAAATTTAGTAGATTTACAAGTAATACAAACCATGATCATTAGAAGACTTTAACAAGGGTTCTTATGTACTTAAATTATACCTTAATCTATAAATTACACTTCACAAAATATCCTGTGGTATTGGAAGGATATTGTGATGCGAATTGTATATTCGTCAAGAAAGATTCTAAGTCTACTCGTGGTTTTGTATTTACCATTGGTAGAGCTGCTATATCATGGAAGTCGATAAAACAAACATATATAGCTCAGTCAACGATGTAATCGAAGTTTATTCCTTTGGAAAAAGTTAGTGAAGAAGCAGGATAGCTTTGTAACTTATTGGAAGTTATTTCATGTTTGCCTAAGCCAATACCTATAATACATATGCATTGCAATAGTCAATTGGCTATTGAAATGGCCTAAAGTAGCATATACTATGGTAAGTCTAGACATATATGTTGTAGACACAATACCATTAAGCAACTGATCGCTAATGGTATCATCTCCATAGATTATGTAAAGTCAAAAGAGAACATTGCGGATCCACTTACGAATGGTTTACCGAGAGATCAAGTATATTGCCTATCAAAAGGATGTGTCTAAAGCCTACTACGTAAGAGTCTTTGTAGTGGTATCCCCACCTTGTTGATCGAAGATCCCAAGATCTTTGTTCAGGAGGAAAACTAAGTTACAAAGATTCTGTGAAGCATTTGGGAAAATATTTTCTAACTCATTCGTATGATAATTAAAGTTCTTTCTATAAAATGTTAAATGTTAATATATGATTTTAATGATTCATATATCTTGATTAAGTCAAGTGAAGTATGACAGAATACTCTTAATAGGGATCACCTACATAAGTGTGAAGTGGTGTCGCTTCAACAAAAAAATGTTCAAAGCTGAAAATCTCTAAAACACTTATGAAACTCAACAGTGGTTCAGGGGCCAATATGAACCAAATCATGAAAACCATGAACGAATTAGGTAAAACACTTGTGTGAGTATTAATGTCTTGATTTACACCAACGGCTAAATGGTTCAAGTCACCACGTTTTCCAATTAACCAAGTAAATCCGATAGTATTTCACTAAGGAATGTTCAAAATAGGAAGCTACCTTACCTGATGCATTATTTTTCTTTTATATCTCTACGATGCATCATATTTTTGTATAGTGTGAACATATTTGAATTTCCATTCATGTGGAGGATTGTTGGAATTTGGTTAAGTATAAAACTTGAAAAGTTACTTTGGGTCAACTTTGACCAAATATTTGAACTTGATCTAATGTCAAATTATAAATATAAATAGATTAACTTGTCTTTCGTCGAGTAGATCGTCGTGATATATTTGGAATCTCAACATCAAGTCTGGATGAATGAGACATTGCGGGACCAAAGTTGGAAAGAAAATAGGAAAAAACTGGCTAGGAACTTGCCTAACTAGGCGAGCGGTGAGACTGTCGCTTGAGTGACAGGCTGGTGAAAAAATTATGTTGAACAGATGTCATGGCACTTGAGCGAGAGGCCAGCAACAGTAAATGATTATTCTCTTCGTGAAGGTTGCTGAGTTTTGAGGCGTGACTATTTACCCACAACCTCCCATCTTTTATAAATATGACCCTTTGGACGTCCATTATGAACCTCATATGATTCGTATTGAGCATTACAATAAAACATTTTGCAAAAACTCTCTAAAATTCATTCCAAAATCATTTGCTTATAGAGGGAAAAAATTTCGTTCGAGTTTGCCGTTGCTTGTAGTTCGAAATACTTCTACCACAAGTTGCATCCATTGTATGTTGGCAGACAACCGTCATAATCCATTAGCACCGTTGCGGGGCAATTTTGTTTTAAGAAGAAGGTGTTAATCACTTGCCTCGAATTTCTTTATTCACTTTCTTTTCATTCACTTTCGTTTTTTCTCTTATAGTTTACATAGAATTTAATTACGCTCTTACGAATTAAATTTAACCATTTCACTATACAATAATAAAATATAATGACACTATTAGAAACACTTTCTCATTCTCACTATTTTGACACTATCAAAGACACGCTCTCACATTTTAAACATATAACTAATTTTTCATATTTTTAAGTTTGATTATAGCATATATTTCTTGATTACTTTTTGAGCTATATATCATCTAAAATGGAGTTAATATATTTAAAATATTTGTGTGAAGATTATACGTAGACAGGATTCAAAATACACGTATGCTAGTGAAAATTTAAACCTAAAATATATTGAAGAATTTGATTATAAATGATTTTGTTTTTTTAATTATATATTATTTATACATAATGTAAATATTAAAAATGTAAATCTAATCAAATAAAAATACAAATTTATAAATATAAAGTACAATAAATATTAAATATAAACGTGCACTTTTTCATGATTCAAGTCTAGAAATAGGGGAGACTAGTGATATATTTGAAATTATATGATATTATTACAGAGGTGAGGGCGTGTATTTGATATTTTCTCTAAAAGATCATTTCTTCATTTGATTATACGTAAGGGAATTGATATCATCATAATAGTGGTCGATGAACTTATAATTTGATAAATTTAAGTTAAAATTTAGTTGTTAATATTTTTATCTAAAACTTTCTAAAGGCCTCCACAAAGTTTTTAAATTTCAACTAAAATTTTGAAAATATTAGGGTTTTTTTTTTTTTTTCTTTCTAAAACACTATCGAGAAATAGTACAATTCATCATTGATAGACATAAACATTAATTTATTTCACTATTTAAAAAAAATTGTAATATATTTAGCCCCTATTTGGGCTCCATTAAAATAAGATTTTGGGAAAAATGTGTTTTGAAATAATTAGGTGTTGTTCTCTTTGCCATTTTCAACC
>CAIGRR010123221.1:0-20835 GCA_903798365.1 Fraxinus sp. 1973-6204 | reverse complement strand
TCTTGATTTATATTTATGGTCTACACGTCAGCACAAAATAACTTAAAAGCTTTACTCTAAAATATCGTTGTGATCACCATTTGGGTCGATTTCACAAGAAGTGGATAACGAATAAAAGTAAAAATGGGAGGAAAAATTGTGGCCTCATATAAAAGATTGCATTTGAAAAATACTGTTGTTCTTTCACACTGACCTCAAGCGAACTCAATGGGCCAATAGATACAAGAGAGCAATAATTTCACTTCAAGATTCAAAAAAATATCTCGGAAAAGAAATCCATTTACAATTTCTTGCAAGTTTTTGCCTGGAGGTTTCTGTTTAATAGCTTCACAATCTATTGATAATTCACTGCTGCATAGTGCATGGCTATTCAGTTGAGTCATTTTTCCTCATCCTCAACCACTCTCTCTTCTTTTGATCACAAGATATCGTATTTCTCGAAATGGGTTACTGATATTCATTTTAGAAGACAACTACGAAATCATTTTGAGCTCAAATCCACAAATGGGTACCCTCTTAACGCAATTCCTATGCAAGATGGTAAGTTTTGGCTGTTAAATTTGTATCTGGTTTTTAAGCATTTATCACCCTTTAATTTGATTATCCACTAAATTTTGTTGTTTATTTGCATTAACATTTATAGTTTACAGAATCTCTCTCTCTCTAGTTTGCTTTACAATGTGAGCCTGCCTGTAGTAAAAAATCTGTTCTTGTTGTGGTGGTAAGGTAGAAGCTGTGTAAGGGAAAGGATAAGCCTTTAGACTTTAATTTTAAAATGTGGACGAATGGTTTAATTAGAAAGAAAGATCGATGATTTTCAGAACACAGAGAATGTTAGGTATGTCTGGAATTCTTTAGGCCAAGCCCACCGGCTATGGGGCATGTTGCGGTGTTATTAAACATTTCCCTTTATTGCCGGATTCTGCTTAAATAATGAATTTTCCCCCCTGCCTACCAATAATCCCTCGAGTATCCCCTTCCAAATATCTTCATGTTAGGACCAAGGATCATACATTTGCCATAATTGCGAAATTTGAAGGGATTCAACTGCAGGTACTTGGTGATAGGAAATCCGCCTAACCTATGTGTGGTTTACCTTCTCATTTGAGGCGTTTTGGACACTGAGCACCATGGTTTTGTCTGCTTGTGTTAATTTTTCTTTTCGAACCATTTCACGAAATGAGAAAGGAATGTACGTGGAAACAAATGGCAAGGTCTTAATTGAGTGATTTCTAGAAGTATGTATGGTCTCATATAGCTACTTTTCTTATGTTTAGTTCCTGGTTTGCTATTGCCTCACCTCTCCGCCTAATGTTATGTAGTGGAAATTAATATGGTGTTATGGATTGATATGTTAATAAATAATGATCCAAAATTCTCATTCACTGTTATGTCCGTTTATTTGTCTTTAGCATCAATATATTTAGTTCCTATTGCTAAAAATCTCCAATTTCTTTGTGCAGAAGGTTCAGTTGCAAAAACTCTGGAGGAGGAAGTACCTTTTCCGGAGTTTGGAGAGGCAAATTCTATGCTCAGTATAACTGTTGTTGGTGCATCAGGGGACCTTGCCAAGAAGAAAATTTTTCCAGCNCTTTGTGCAGAAGGTTCAGTTGCAAAAACTCTGGAGGAGGAAGTACCTTTTCCGGAGTTTGGAGAGGCAAATTCTATGCTCAGTATAACTGTTGTTGGTGCATCAGGGGACCTTGCCAAGAAGAAAATTTTTCCAGCTCTTTTTGCTCTTTATTATGAGGATTGGCTACCTGAGGTTTTTTTTCCGTTTTTTCAAATATTTCCACTTGTCGTTGATTTGCTTAAAGTTCAAAAGAATCTTAAATTAGTAGAAAATATTTGTCTTAGCAATGGAGCAAGTTAATACTAATTATTATATTTCCCTTTTCTGATTTTACTATGAATTGTACCAATGCAGAATTTTGTTGTCTATGGTTATGCTCGGACTAAGATGACGGATGAGGAGCTGAGAAACATGATAAGCAAAACCTTAACTTGCAGAATTGATAGTAGGCAGGTTTTTCTTAAATCATTTGAATTGTTAGATAGTTCTGTCATTTTTAATTTAGTTATTTTGGTGATGGCTTACAGAGAGAACTGTCAAGACAAAATGGAAGAGTTTCTGAAGAGATGTTTTTATCACTCGGGCCAATATAATTCTGAGGAACATTTTCTAGAGCTGAATTGCAAACTAAAAGAACGAGAGGTAATGTCATGTCTCCAGTTTGCTTTCACTGATTTTTTTAAATACAGTGTATTTAAACCTATAAAACCCTCAATAAGCATGATAAGATACATTTTATTGGAAATTTACATATCTAGCAGCATGGTGAACACAAGTAATTGATTGATGATTTGTAAGTGATGTAAATTGCTTATGTGACATTATGTCAGTATATGCTACATCTCTTACTGTATTTTGTGTCCTGGGAACATTTATTGCACAATTGCAAGGATAAAGATGGTGATATTAAATATTCTATTACATTATTTGCAATGATAATCTTGTCTTTATTTCGGAATGAGCTGGGTGAGGTAATCGTGTAGTATGCTAAATGCTCTGGTTCTTTGTTAGTGGTTAGATTGATTTCATTATTCTTTAATGAGTATAATTAGTTTTTCCTTCTCAAAGCTTTTCCCAATATTGAGCAAGCAACTTCTGAATTTGAAAAGGTGATCATATTCTTTCATTTATTAGAATTCTTTCTTTTGAGATATGTTTATGGGTTTGAAGATGGTGACTTTTGAAGAATTGCAGCATGCTGTGATAATTGACTCCTTTCATATGGAATTCAATGTAGAGTGGAGGCACTAGTCGAATCAGCTTTTGTGCATTCTTATAATTTATTCTTAGTTCAGATAGTGACTTTATTTTTCAGATTTCATGTTACACCTGAAGCCAACAACACAGAAGATTAGGAGATGTTAAGTAGAATGCCAATGAATCTTATTTCACTTGGGTAAAGAATACTATCAGGATAAGGATCTCAGATAAAACATTATCAAGGATCATTGCTTTAATGAGTCTTAAAAAGCCCTAAATTTTGAACTGTTAATTGATGAGGACTTCCAGCAATGATTCCAGAGATCATGTTTAATTGGACGGTTGTCTGGTCCCATGTGCAAACTGAAAATCATCTTATTTTTGCTAAAAAAATTCCTCCCATTTTGTATACATATTTTTCTAGATTTAAAGATGGATCTAATGACCATGATGAATAGTGGACTAAAATATAACAATCTAAAAGATATATATTGATAGTTGTTGATCTATACAGAGCGGTAAACTATCAAACAGGTTATTTTATTTGTCCATACCTCCAAACATATTCGTGGATGTGGTAAGATGTGCTAGCACTAAAGCTTCTTCAACAACTGGATGGACAAGGGTTATCGTTGAAAAGCCATTTGGTCGTGATTCAGAGTCCTCTAGAGAGCTGACCAAATGTCTAAAGCAGTACCTGACCGAGGACCAAATATTCCGGTAGGTCTTTCTAGGGTTTGATTGATTTCAGTTTGACAGATTATTAAGATAGGATGAGAATTTGATTTGCTTCATTTTGAATCAGAATTGATCATTATTTGGGGAAGGAGTTAGTGGAAAATTTATCGGTGCTCCGTTTTTCAAACCTTGTATTTGAGCCTCTTTGGTCAAGAAACTATATACGTAATGTTCAGTTCATATTTTCTGAAGATTTTGGTACAGAAGGAAGAGGGGGGTGAGTTTCTTTATCACACTTGTGATTTTTTAATATAAGATTCTCTCTTTTGGATTCCCGAGATAACTGTTTCTTGTATGTTATTAGATATTTTGACAATTACGGAATTATCCGAGACATAATGCAAAATCATCTACTACAAATATTAGCATTGTTTGCAATGGAGACGCCTGTCAGCCTCGATGCTGAGGATATTAGGAACGAAAAGGTGGGTAACAATCTCTGATTATTCCATTTGCTTTTTGTGACTGAGAAAGTTCAAGAATTCATTCTGCAGCGTGCTTCGAAAAACGTAATAGCTTCATTGTAATGTGAGTTACTGAATCAGGTCAAAGTTTTGAAGTCGATGAAGCAACTGCAGCTTGAAGATGTGGTTGTTGGTCAATATAAGGGTCATAGCAAGGGTGGTAAATCATATCCCGGGTATATAGATGACCCCACTGTGCCAAAGGACAGTGTTACTCCAACTTTTGCGGCAGCGGCACTCTTTATTAATAACGCTCGCTGGGACGGGGTTCCTTTCCTCATGAAAGCAGGCAAAGCTCTCCATACTAAGCGGTAGGTGGATCTGTCTTCAAAACTATGTCTAAAGATTCATTTTTTTTAGATTTTGACAATGCATCATGGTCCTGATATTCTTTGTTGATAAAATTCAGAGCCGAGATCAGAGTTCAGTTCAGACATGTTCCAGGTAATCTGTACAAGCGTAACTTTGGAACTGATCTAGACAAGGCTACAAATGAGCTAGTCCTTCGCCTACAACCAGATGAAGCCATATATTTGAAAATCAACAACAAGGTTCCCGGTCTAGGAATGAGACTGGACCGCAGTGACCTCAACCTATTTTACAAAACAAGGTAAAAAATCTTGATATTGAAAATTGCATGACAATGTGGCCGTTTAATGTCATGTTCATGCCAGTCCACTTCTCTACTTCCTCTAATCCTAACCGTTCTTCGTGGCACCATCCATGCAGGTATACTCGGGAAATACCAGATGCTTACGAGAGACTCCTCTTAGATGCTATAGAAGGAGAACGGAGATTATTCATTAGAAGCGATGAGCTCGATGCTGCATGGGCTCTATTCACACCATTGTTGAAGGAAATTGAAGAAAATAGAATCATGCCGGAGCTATACCCTTATGGCAGTCGAGGACCAGTCGGAGCACATTATCTTGCTGCAAAACACAATGTTCGATGGGGTGATCTTAGTGGTGAAGATTGAGTATTTCAAGAAGTAATGGATGTGCAACTTAAGGAGAAATCTCGTCTCTATCAGTAAAAATTTTAAGAATTAAAACTATTACTTGTTTCACCAAAAAAATAAAATACCAATTGTGATGTATGATGGTGATCGAAGTCCGCAAGTAAATTAGGATGTGCAGTTCCCAAGTTTATCGATAATTTCTATCCGTGTTGCTATATCATCCATGATTTTTATTTATTTATTTTTTGATCTAGAAAGCATTTCATAAATAATGTCGCCAAGAATAGCTAATTAGAAATTCGAGGTATACAGTCGAACCATTGCCTAGTCGACGATTCCAACACAATATAAGAAATAACGGCGTGACATGTATAGAGAGAGAGAGAGAGAGAGAGAGAGAGAGAATTAAACTATATATATATATATATATTAACCTTACTACATGTACCATTTGTGGTACATATTGGTTTACCCGACCCCACCCCCTCCTTGACATGGGGGTCGAGTCCCACGCATTTATTGGATGTGGGACTCGACCCCATGTGAGGGAGGAAGTGGAGTCGGGTAAACCAAAATGTACCCCAAAAGATAGAAATAACATAATTCATATGCATATTTCTAGTTGACATTTTCCTTGACATCCTCCTATATGTCAAATATTGTTGTAAAAATCAATGTATGATGTCATGTGTAGTAGTGTTAGAATGTCAAATTTAATGCCATATATAATGTACACGTAGCATGATTGAAAAAAAAAAATCACTTTCTTCTTCTTTATTTTTCTTTTGTAAAGTTGAAGAAAGAATATAGAAATTTTAATTCTTTTAATTTAATTTCATATTCTTTTTACTTTTAGGAAAGGTGAGTGCGTGTCATACTGTCATTGGCTCCCATAATAATAGTTTTATTTATATATAAAACTCTTTGAAAAATGAAATACATATATTAAAATAAATAAAAATGTAACAACAATAATTACATTTTAATAGTATTATATAAAATTATTTTAAAATAATTATTTAATTACTTACATATATGGATAAAAAAAAAAATTCTGCATTCAGTTGAAGTAATATAACTTCTAAATAAACCCTTATTTCATTAATTGATTTTCTAGTTGACGGCCTTTTCTTGCCGGCGTTTGCCGCCGGAAAAATCTGCTTGGATGGTTTTCTACTTCTATATAGCACTTCGTTAAGCAAGTAAGCTTTCTTGTTTGTTCTTTTTTATGTTCTACTTTTTTAATTACTGATGATACTTAAACGCATTTTTCGGGGAGAGTTTTATATCACAGATCTAACAAATTTTCTGTGGATCTGAAGGAAATTTAAGGATCAGAAAAGATTTTGGTGGTCTGGGTTCGAAGTGTTACTTAGTGTGATTCAAATCTGAGTAAGTTACACCAGTGTTCAATTTTCAGCTGAAACAACGAGATAATGAATTTTCCTACATAAATTCTGATGCTTTGAGTTTGTGTTGGCTTAGATCTTTGCTCAATGTGAACGTTATGGTTGAATTTGATTTTTCTTTTGTTTTCTTATATTCGTTGAATTGAACTTGAAATTGTTTGACTATCTTGCAGAGGTGAGTGTTCCTTGAGAAAATATATTTCAAGTATGATTTCTTGCCTGATATGTTCTGGACTGTACAAGAAGCTCTTATGATTGTTTTTAAACTGGGATTTTAGTATCTGGTGGGAGGTCGAGCTTGAGATTAATCTGCATTTTATTAGGATTAAGTTAAAGATTGTTGTTTTATTCACCAATCTACTTTCCATATATATTGAAAATCAATTGATGTGATGACAATATAGTCACTTCGGTTGTGAAATTGAATTAGTTGTGTAAGGACAGTATTTATGGTAGATCGCATAAAGTTCAGGAAAGATGAATAATTTTTTTATTTGAAAATGTGCAGACTGTGTTACCATGGCTATTTTGAGTTTTGGACTCGGACAGTTACCCACTGTATGCTGTTTGTAGTTTACATTCAAGAATTTGGGTTTGATTTCTGAACTTTGAGATGGAAACAAACATAGAGGAAGCGCTCAGGTTTAAAGCAAATGCTGAGAAGAAGTTTGCAGAGAGAAATTTTGTCGGTGCTAGGAATTATGCTTTAAAAGCTCAGACGATCTGTCCTGAACTGGAGGGCGTTTCTCAAATGGTGGCAACTTTTGGAGTTTACATTGCTTCGGAGGCAAAAATTAATGGAGAATTTGATTTCTATTCAATTCTTGGTATGGATCCATCTGCAGACAAGTCTAAGTTGAAGAAACAGTACAAGAAGATGGCAGTTTTTCTCCATCCTGATAAGAATAAAACTGTGGGTGCTGATGGGGCTTTCAGACTTGTGTCAGAAGCATGGAAACATTTATCCAATACTGTTAAAAGAAGCTCTTATGATCACAGGAGAAATTTGTATGCCAGCCAAGCTACTGGGACCCGTGCTTATGACATTTATTCCAAGCTTGCAGTTTCTCATAGCAGACTTGACACATTTTGGACCGTCTGTACCACCTGTCACGTTCAATATGAATATCTCCGGAAATATGTGAACAAAAGGCTTTCTTGTAAGAATTGTCGTGGTATCTTCATTGCTGTTGAAACTGGAGTAGCCCCAATAAATGGTTCTTTCTCTTATAGTCCTAGCTCTTATGTGTCTGAGAATGGTTATGGAAGTCATGGTCGTGGAGCTGCATATATCCCAACAACCACTGGATATTGTGCTCCTAATGGAGTCTCAGGACATCATACTGGACGTGGAGCCGAGTATGTCTCCAATTTATCATTTCAATCTAACTCCTTTCCTGGATATTCTGTTGACATTTTAGATCCTAATGGATCATCTACATCGTCCTTTAACTTTTATCAAGCGAATAAGAAGGCAAATAAAACAAAAGCCAATGGAAACCACCGCAAGGTAAAGGCTGCTGTTGATACTGTCTCCACCCCATGTACTGAATATAACAAAATATCAAAACCGAAGCGTGGTAGACCTGCCAAGAAGATAAAAGTAGACTTGACAAGCAGTCAGGCTAATGGACATGAAGAACTGTCCAAAGAAACTGTTTTGGAAACAAAAATGACCTCTGGAAATGGGAACTTGAAGCATAATTCTAAGCTTTACTCACCATCTGAGACTCCAATCAGACGCAGTTCCACTGCCCCTCCATTTGATGCTAGACAATTGTTAATTGATAAGGCAAGATCAGAAATCCGCCATAAACTTGAAGAGATGAGGTTGACTTCAGAAGCTGCAGCGGCAGAGGCTTTGAAGAAGAATACACATGCTGAAGTTGATAAATCCAGTGAAGCAGCCAAAATATCAGGTTCAATTGTTACTGGCCATCAAGCAGAACTGGAAAGAACTATTTCAATGTCAATAACAGTTCCAGATTCAGACTTTCATGATTTTGACAAGGATAGATCAGAAGACTGTTTTAAGCCCAAGCAGATATGGGCCCTCTATGATGAAGAAGACGGTATGCCTCGCTTGTATTGTCTAATCCGTGAGGTCATCTCAGTCAGTCCATTTAAGATACATATTGGCTACTTGAGCTCTAAAACTGATAATGAATTTGGGTCAGTGAATTGGTTGGATTCTGGGTTTACCAAATCCTGTGGAAATTTTAGGGTCTATCATTCAGAAATTGTGGAGCAAGTCAACATCTTCTCTCATCTTCTTGGTAGAGAGAAAGCTGGTAGGGGTGGTTGTGTAAGAATCTATCCAAGAAGTGGTGACATTTGGGCTGTATATCGGAACTGGTCACCAGATTGGAACAGAACTACCCCAGACGCAGTGAAACACCAGTATGAAATGGTTGAGGTTCTGGATAACTATTCTGAAGAGCTTGGAGTCTGTGTCGCTCCTCTAATACAGCTAGTTGGATTCAAGACAGTATATCAGAGGAACACCAACAAGAATGCCATTCGGTGGATTCCAAGAAGAGAAATGTTACGATTTTCGCACCAGGTGCCATCTTGTTTACTTAAAGGCATAGACACTAAATTACCTGAAGGTTGCTGGGATCTCGACCCTGCTGCAACTCCAGGCAACCTTCTTGAGGGAAAAACTGGAGCTCATGACAATGTAATTCCTAATCGAGTACAGAACTCTTTCAAAGCTCCAGATCAACAATGTCTTGTGGAAACTGTAGATTGGGAAGAAAAAATCAATAAAACAAATAACTTTTCTGCAAGTCCTGATGACTGGTCCCCGGTAGTTAGCAAACCATGCATCGAAGAGAGAACTACAGTGGAGTGTCCTCAAGTCGGAGATTTCACCAAAACTCCAGTTGAGCTTCCTCAGACTGAAACAAGAGCAAAGACTTGACAAGAATACACAAGAAACTTCAAGCAATCTCAGAAGAGCATCTATATGTCATGTACGTCAACAGCTAAACAAAGTAGAGAGTGAAGTTCAATCCTTTACATTATTCTAACAGTGCTGAAATTGAAAATGTACAGATTTAGATACGCAGCCTAGAAACTATCCTGAAGAAATTAGGTAATTGATGATACTGATCCATACCCCTTGGCTTCCATTGTTTTAGGTGGCTGTAACTCTGTTGTGCAATTTGTAATGGGAATTCTATTGACTTTTGACTTCTGGTTTACACAAATGTTTCTTATATTTGATCCTATCAAGTAGGTAACGTCGTGCTCGAATTTTATTAGGAACTATTATCTGGCCAATTCAGTTAGTACCATAATTATTTTCTACTTGATTCTACTTTATCTTTCTTCGAGTCTTTCCTTTAGAACTTGGGGACCGGTGTTCAGAAGCACGAGAAATAGCTTGTAACCAGGTGCGATAGTGGGATTCAGCAGCATGCCCTGCGCCTCAACTCTTACGCAGCTGTGCGGTTAGATGTTGATTTTCTGGGTGAAGGTGGGATTCTGTGGGATGCTGAGGGATTTGTGGTTGTGGCGTATACTCGTAGGCTTGCTTGCCGCTTTTCTCTGGAAGATGCTGAGGCATTAGCCTCGTGCTATGGATTCTCTTTTGCTGTTCAGAATGGCTTCAGCATTTATGGTGGAATATGATGAATTACGAGTAGTTCAAGGCCTCACGTCTATCAATAACTTCGCATTAAATGTCCTTCTAGTGATGTCGTACCATTTCTTTCAGAGACGGGATGTAGCTCGCGTCACTATATTTATTGTCTTGCCTCTTATGCTATTTCTTCCCCAGTATGTCATAATTAGATTGATTGTAGCCATTTTATTTCATCATGTTTTCGCGGCATTTAGTTTCTTTATGCTATGGATGCTCAGATTATTTCTGGAAAACTGTGTGGTTGAAAAAGTTTGTGTGAAATAGGAAAAACATATTAATCCCGACTAATTTCAATATAAACAACTTACTTCCAGATTACTGCTTGGAACCATACGAAAGTAGATTGATGTGTCGATCATATGTTATCGAGTTCACCATAACAGAGGTGCCATCAAAGTCAAGGAGTGGATATGAGGCTGAAGGCTATAGTTATATGAATAATGTTATATGTACATCATTCATTACCACTTGGATAACATTCCCTCCTATGTGGAGAGAAAATCTGTGCAGTGATGTGATTGATGAGTTCAATATCAAGAGGGAAGATATTGACATGTGAAAAGAGTAAAGAAATGCCTAAGGGAGAGCGTACATGTATATGTAGCGTGATTGTAGTTATATAAATTCAAGGAATCAAAACTTTATAATTAACAAATATGAACAAAATGTCAAGTTGTGTATCTAGGATTGAACAAGGTTACGCACATGAACTGTTGTTTGAACATTCTTGGCATCCCTTGAAACGAAAGATTCTTGAAAAATCCAGTGTCTGGATTATAAGATACCGAAGTTCCTCCTCTATACTTCACCAAGATGTCCACATTCTTCAGAAAGGCATATAATCTGAACTAATCCGAAAGTTGTTCCAAATTCCAAGACTCGTGCAATCCATATTCTTTCATCGCCCATATATACATAGCTCTGTCACGACAGCAGACAGGCAGCTCCCTAGTACAGCAACGTGACAATCCAACCAACTTCTTAAGGTACCAGTGTCAGGACTTGGAATCTCTTGAAACGGTCAAAAGAATCCTGGCACGACTCTCATATACTTTCCCCTTTTGACTCATTCAGTGAAGTCTCCCACTCTCACCATAACCCCCAGGGAAGACCTTTTATGTAGTCTCTAAGGTGCTTCTCCGTACCCCGATTGTATATCTGAACATCTGATCTCCATAAACTCGTGCATGTTAATGTGTAGAAGTGCCCAGGAATTTCAAGATAGTAAATTATCTTGATCACCTCGTACTCTTTAGTAATTGTATGGAATTCGAATCCAAATATGAAAATCTGATATTTGACCTCTATGGACTTGGGGAACACTTTCTAACCCTATAAAAGGATTGAATATGTATATGGAGCCAGTTAATAATGAAACCAGTTAGGCATAACAGGGTGTTGCATGAGCCAATCACACGAAATTCTGGCATGGAACTGGCAAAGGGTGTATAAATTTTTCTCACTATTTCAGTATCATCAACATCAGAAAATTCAACGTCGTGAAGCTTGGAAAATCACAATGGAAAAAGAGGCATAACCTTAGATTAATCAGTGCCTGGGACATGCACATATGAACCAGATGTGGATCATGAGACAAAAGGTTCCAGGATCGACAAGCAAACCTGTAATGGATAACAGATTTGATGGGCAGCCTACAGAGTATGTCGAGGGCTATTTCATGAGGCAAACAACCTAGGTGATCTTCTTCCTTATGAGTTATGACACTACTTTTTCTTGAATTCTCTTTGAAAATCCGTGGCCCAGATTGCTATCAGAAATCAAAATATTATAATAGAGATGAAATAGTACCAGATAAGCTACGGCAGTAGATTACTACGAGAGTATTTGACTAGGCTTAAAACCATTCTAGCATCTGCTTGTTTGTGTCTGCCAGTCTTTTAAGGAATATTTTTAAAAGGGTGGTTTTCTCGTCAAAACTCTTTCTTTGAGTCTGCTTTCTTTCTTCATTGTTAACTAAGAGCATCTTTGCTAAAGCTTCACAAGTCACGTTAATTTTAAAAAGAATTTTTTTTGTTGAATAAATTAATAATAACTAAAAAGTTCCAGATATTACATCCCTACAAATACAAATAGAGTACTTATGAGCTGTAAAGTACTAATCAATTGACACAAGCAAGCCTGTAGATAAAAGACTCGAAGAAGCAGACCAGAGGTCGAAGGGATTAACCTTATAGCTTTAATGATCCTGCAGAACTTGGCCTTACATTTTGTTTCTTGCAAATTCACAGATTGGAAAATACCTTGGACAAGTGTCCATGCCTGCTGTAGGATGATTCAGTTAAATCAGTTGCCAGAATGCATGCTTTCAAAGTCAAGAGAGAGGATATGATATGTACAATAATTTTTCAAAAACTCAATAGTCCACGTGTAAGTGGAGCAGACTACCATAAACAATATTGTTTAAGCAAGGAATTAACACCTTATAATTTACAGAAATCAACAAAATGTTTAGAGTTCTGTATGTATAGTCTAGGATTGAACGACTGGATAAAGGCTACCAACATGAACTGTCGTTTGAAACATTTTTGGCATCCCCTGAAATTCGATATTCTTAAACATTCCACTGTCTGGATTATAAGAAACCAAAGTTCCTCCTCTGTACTCCACCAATATGTCTCCACTCTTCAAAAGGCATATAATACGAACTAATCTCCCAGCCAGAAATTTCCTCCAAATCTGATAAGATTTCTGCAATTCAGGACAAAAAAACCTTGGGGAGTAAACTCCAAGAGTGAACTCCTTCACCCAAGACTCTTGCACTCCATATTCTTTCATCACCCAAATATCGTGACCTCCGTTACCCCCATACGAAGGCACGACAGCAGACAGGCAACTCCCTAAAACAGCAACATGGCAATTCATCAAACTTCTTAAGTTACCAGTGTCGGGCCCTGGAATCTCTTGAAATGAATCATCGGAGAGGTCAAAAGACACAATGATCCTGTTACGTCGCCCATTGTACTTTCCCCAGTGAGTCATCCAGTGAAGTCTGCCACTCACCAAAACTCCTAGTGAAGACCTTTTCTCTAGTTTGTAAGGTGCTTGCCCTATGCTTCTCCATTTATTGGTACCCAGATTGTAAATCTGAACATCTGATCTCCGTGAACTCATGTGTGTAAATCTGCGGACATGCCTAGGAATTTCAAGATTATACACATTCGGATAGTAAACTATCTTGATCACCTTGTACTGTTTAGTAATTGGATGGAATCCAAATCCAAATATGACAATCTGATTTTCGAATTCAACGGACTTGGGTAGCACTTTATAGTCCCTCGTAAAAGGATTGTATATGTATATGGAGTCAGCAAATAATGAATCAATTAGGCATAGCAGACCGTTGCATGAGCCAATCACACTAAATTCCGGCATGGAAACGGCGAAGGGAGTATCAATTTTTCTCACTATTTCATTGTCATCAACATCAGAAAATTCAACAAAGTGAAGCTGGTTTCGAATAGGATAATCAGAATGGAAAATAAGGCATAACCTTTGGCAAATCAGTGTCCGGGACATGTGCATATTAACAAGTTGTAGATCACGAGACAAGAAATGCCAGGATCGACAAGCAAACCTGAATTGGATAACAGATTTGATGGGCAGCCTAGAGAGTATGTCTAGGGCGATATCATGTGGCAAACAGCATAAGCGATCTAAGGGCTGATCTTCTTCTTCTTCCTTGTGGCACTTCCTTTTCTTGATCGCTATCTGGAAATCCATGACTCGTATCAAAAAAAAAAAAAAACAAGAAACTTTGGCAGATAAGCTATATCTGTCGACGACCACAATAGTATTTGGCTTTGCTTTAAAACAATTTAGCAGCTGATTGTTTTGTCTTTGCAGAATATAATTACAAGGGGGTAAAGAAAGGTTTCTCTTTGTTGTTTCCTATGAAAACGTCTTCTTTTGAGTTAAGAAGTCCTAAAGATTCCATCTTCCTTTCTATTTTATTATTTTCTAATTGGAGCATGTAATTTATTAAAGAATATTCCAATATTAAAAAAAAAGGATGTGAAGAAGGAAACAAATTTCTAATAAACTACAATTATATCAAAATATCAAAATGAATCTAATTTTGGTAACAATTAAAATCCAATTAAAATTGAAAATATGATCGTTATTGGGTCTCACCCGTCTAATAAAAGTCAACAATAACGATTAGTTTTTCAATTTTAATCTGATTTTAATCTATACCAAACAGGCTAATCTGAATAAATATAATTTAAATCAAACTCTATTTTAAAATTCTAATTAAAATCTATCTCTATATTCTTATGTCGATATCGGTCAGTTTGCCTCATAAGCTTAAAAACTAAAAAGTTTACTTAAAAGTAAATTTATTCCCTTTTTGGGGACACAATTGGGAATAATAACTTGAAAATCTAGAATATACAAATTGGCGATAACATGAACATTCCGCAATCATATTATCATACATACGGTAGAATATTGGAATTAGACAACATATATGTGCAATTAGCACAACACCAATTCAAATTTATGAATAAGAAAATAAAATGGATGATGCCGAACAAGTTTATTGGAGGGTACGAGAACGACGACGACTTGAGAGTATAAGCTTTAAAGTACTAACAGCTTGATGCAATTGGGGAAATAAAGAGTCGGTCAGTCAGGCAGGCAGACCCTCAAAATCCCAATAGACTGAGCTTCACTGATCCTGCAAAACTTGGCTTTGCATTTCCTTCTTGCAAATATCAACAAAATGTTTAGCGTTCAGCACGTATAGTCCAGGAAGGCTACCAACAAGAACTGTTGTCTGAAACAATCTTGGCAATCTTGGGAGTTCAAGTAGACTTTGTTAGTCCCTTGTAAAAGGATTGTATATAGTTACCTAATAACGAATCCGCTAAGCATAAGAGGCTCTAAATTCTGGTAAGGAATCGGAAAAGGGTGTATCTATCTTACAATATCTGTCATTAACATCTGAAATTCAACAAAGTGAAGATGGTTTCAACACAATGAAAAAGAGGTACAACGAAATTCAACAAAGTGAAGATCTCCACTACAAATTTTCCCTTTTTTTAATATCAATGTAAACAATCATAATTGACACAAGATTTTCAGACTTCATGGAATCCAATCTGAGTTAAAATCTCTATAGCTTTTTCAATTTTCTTGGCAAGAATGGTAGGCATTTGCAAGCCGACTGGGTAGCCAATGTGGGTGGCATGCAACAAATTTGACGATGATGGCTGCCCATCGATGTTAGAATCAAATGTCACTATCAAGCTTCATGGTCAAAATCAAAAATACAAGAAATAAATTAATAGGAGTTAAGACATACGAACAAACTTTATAGATGCTAAAGAAGCAAGCACATACATGACAAGACCCTAAAGGCAAAGACACAAGTTGCTTAAACAGAAAAAACTGCTCTGGTAATAATAAATTATTCGCATAGCACGAGAATATGTAATGCAAGTTTCCCCGATTACATTCAATAGGTGGTTCCAACTAAATCTCATAAACCACACATGTAGGATTTATACAAAGGCATGAATATTGGATGCGTCCTCACTTTTATAATTTCTGACTACCCGCTTCAGCAGGCTCGACTACTTCAGCTTCAAAGGTTTCTGGGACATGCGAAGGGGGGTTTACTTGTGCAGATGTTCCCCATCTGCCTGAAAGAGCCATGCCCATCATTTCATAGATCTTCCCTCCAAGCTGAGCCGGACTCTCAGGCTGCATCCAAATTATGGACATTTAATATGTAAAATGCATCTCTTTTAGAACCCATAATTGTGCAAAATTAAATCAGTGGGTCGCTAATTATGGAGCTAAAACACAATTCGCCTCAGCTCAGGTCTTGCAGCCAGTGTTATTGTCCTTAAATATTAAAATAGAGTACAAACTATATAAGCACAGAACATAGACAAGGGGTGCAATTGATACTCACAGTGAAACCGCTAGAAACTAATGCTGCATCATACAAAAGATCAACAGCCCTCAAGGCTTCCTCGTCATTAGGACTACTCTTGCATGCAGCCTGCAAGATACATAAATAGAAAATTGGGTTAAGAAAAATATGACAGAGAAGGTATTATAGCTATAATTAAGTGACCATACATTTAAGGTTTGGATGATTGGATGATCTGGATTGATCTCAAAAACTCTCCTGCTTCTCATAAATTCGAGGCTCGAGGTATCACCAACGGTCTGTGACTTCATCAGCCTGCAAGAAGTTCAGATAATATTGAGATTCAAAAGACAAAAAATCAATCTTCTGAATCTGCAAGAATGAAAAGCTTTACCTCTCCATGTTAGCAGACCAACCAAACTTTCCAGAAGCAAGTACACAAGGTGATGTGCTCAAGCGATTTGAGATTTGAACACTGGCAACTTTGTCGCCCAAGCGTTTCTTAATCCACTCACAGGTTTGACCAAACTCCTGCTTTATCTCCTTTTCCTTTTCTTCATTTTTATCGCCTACAAAATTTATATCAATAGGGTGTCAGGGACTCAGGAATACCAGAGATCAATGTCCTGCAACAGCACATATTGAAGAAAGAGAACAATTCCAACAAACCAACTGGACACCAGAACAATGGCTTCAATCAATTTTCAAAGAACATATCATGGCGGTTATCACATTTCTACAGTTGCACAGTAGCCTTTTCATTTTCTAAAGACCATATGATCATAATTTACTTTATTTCGTGTGCGTGTATATCTTATATATAATCTCTTAAAAACTCCTGCTCCATTGAATTTTTGACATTGGTTTGGAGTAACATCTCCACCTGTGAAGATGCATCTTACGGTTGACTCTAATGATCTTGCCATAATAGCATTTTGTCTGGATATGAATATTCTTGATAGATTATTTTTCAGTAATTCTGTCGAAACTTGTGACCATATCCTGATATACAATTCAATTCAAGAATCACATGTTTTATTTGCACTGTATCAAATGATTTGACTGCTGATTAGACAGCTATCATTTCCAATAAAGGACTTTTGAACACGAATAATCAAGCCACCAAACTGAATCAGATTATTATGGATCACAGAGCAGGCAATAATTACGTTAAGTAACAAGAAACATTCACTATCATGCTATTTCCAAATAACTTGAACAAC
The DNA here is from genome assembly GCA_903798365.1 of Fraxinus sp. 1973-6204. Classification (NCBI taxonomy): domain Eukaryota; kingdom Viridiplantae; phylum Streptophyta; class Magnoliopsida; order Lamiales; family Oleaceae; genus Fraxinus; species Fraxinus sp. 1973-6204. Next base: position 3,716 of record CAIGRR010123221.1, on the reverse strand, counting down.
TAAAAGGTCCCAATCCCACGAAAGTAATCCTTAGTTGCTGCAGCAGAAGTTATAACCATTACCGGGGCAGGAACTAAAGACATGATGTGAGCTCGGTTTGCTTTTCAAATTTTTTCATTCATATATATGATGTTAGGTGATAAGTAAGGCCATGTGTTTCCAAAATTTTTAGCTGTTAATAAATGCAAAGATTAATTTGAGAAAGAACTGCGGCAGCAGCTTTAATTGGGAAGTTAATATTAACATGGTCAACAGTAAAAATGTTAAAAATGTCTGAATGAGACTATGGGTAGTAATTAACAAATAAAATGAGAAGGTCCCAATAAACTAACCAAGATCTAGATCTTCTTTGCTAATGTCAACAAAGTTTTTCTCCTTGTACGATTTAAGGTTTTGGATGGCAACCTCGTCAATAGGATCCACTAGAAATAGTACCTGCATGAAAGAAAATATATTGATTATAAATCATGAAAAAATAGAAAAAAATAGACGAGAGAGAAAAATTAGTCAGCAAAGAATGCATACTTCAATATCCTTTTCAACAAGTTTCTCCAGGAATGGTGTATTCTTCGCACTTGTTACACTATCAGCAGCAATGTAATAAATATCTTTCTGATCAGGTTTCATGTTCTCAACATACTCATCCAAACTAATCGTATCTTCCTCACTTTGAGAAGAGAAAAATCGTAGCAGGGGAGCAATGCGCTTGTGGTTCTCACGATCTTCAATGCAGCCCAACTTTAGGTGTTTGCCAAAATTCTCCCAAAACCTTGCATAATCCTGTACAAGAAGCACCGTGTCAACTAAGAAGGCAAGTGGAAAAAGAAGAAACTAACCAATTAAAAAGGTCGGGTGACGTTTTCTGGACTTGGAAAAATGATAAGAGAAACAACGTAAGATAGTAGATACGTACGTCTCTATTCTCACTCATAGTTATGCCCAGAATCATATCAAATGCCTTACGAACCAAACGCTTCCTCATAATGCGCACCTTAAATAACAAGCAAAGAATAATCAGAACAGTGACTAGGAAAAGGAAATTAGTACAGTACCCAAAAACAAAAAATGATTTAGCTCCTATTCTTACAATTCGACTTTCTTGAAGAATTTCTCGTGAGACATTCAACGGAAGATCGTTCGAGTCGACAACACCTTTGATAAAGCTTAAATATCGAGGAAACTATTCCATACACAAGAAAATGGCAATCTGTTATCAATAGTTTGAGGATGAACATCACCATTGGGAACAATTAGATTTGTCTCACCAATTCACCATCGAAATCATCTGAAATGAAAACCCGTTTGACATACAGCCGAATGTTCTTTGTCTTAGGGTTGACAATATCATCCTTCCCAGTCGGTGCAATGGATGGTACGTAAAGGACGGACCTAAACTCCACTTCACCCTGCCAGAGTAAATGACGCCCGTTATTTAGAAACTTGAGAACCAACCACAAACTCCTTTTAAGAGCTTAATCCTTCTTGAATTATTTCAAATGCCGAAAAGATTATTTATTATCAAGCCTCCGGGGTACGTTACCAAACTCTACACAACTAACTACTTGGAAATATGCTGTAAATTGGGAAATTAGATATTTATCAAACTGAACCACGTCAAGATACAGAGTAGACTCTACTTAAATTTTCAGTTAAGTTCCAAATCATTATTACCTCAGTTGTAAAATGTGAAGAAGCAAGAGGTTCCAAGTATTCATTAAAGGTTTTCTTGTAAAACTCATTGTACTCCTCTGTAGTGACATCCTTGGGGTTACGAAGCTGCGTTAAACAGAAACATTACAATTTAGTTATACTTAAAAATAGCACTTAATGAATAAAGTAGAAATAGAATTTCAATAGATCACCCATATTGGCTGAGTCTCATTCGTAAGCTCCCAATCCCAATATTTCTCAACTACAGTTTTTGTCTTCTTCTTCTTCTGCTATAACAAGCATCAAAAAATAGTCAACGCACGACTTTTAATTGATTACATAATTCTTCCATATTATAAGAAGTCAGTAAGCTTGCAGTAGACTACCTCAGTTTTCTCATCTTGATCATCCTTCTTAGCGTCAGCTGGATCCTCGTCAACCTCGACCTGGAATGGAGCCAGTATGAGAGGAATATAGAAACAGAAGTATGTTGCTACTACGTGACAAAATTGCAGGTGCTTGGGAAGTAAACTGAATCTACTTTTTAACATAGGGACGTTCGTATAGTGGTAGGGATGGACATTTCACCCAGAACCGAATTTCCCGAACCGAAACCGAATCCGAATCGGAACCACAGGTTCTTGTCCGGTTCTCAAAAAAATAAATTAGGAACCGAAACCAAGAATCGATTGGTCCGTCCAGGCTCTTGGTTCCTGCACTAGAACCATGGGTACCCGAATGAAACCGAATTTTTATAATTATTTATTCACAATTTATAGGCTAGGTAACAAACTATAAAACCTAAAAATTCTAATTTGTGTAGTAATTAATCTAAAACTCCAACCCTAAGACATCAAAACTGGCTCATCTTTTTCCATCTCGTCTCACATCATATTGTTGCATTTAAGAGGTTTGTACATGTTGATCTTTACAATTTGGATTTTTTATAAATCTAAAGGTTCAAGCTAGGTTGTTGTGTAAGTTGATGAAACAAAATGTTTATTTTCTGCAATTCAAGCCTTTTACTTTCTTGCATTATTTACAAACTTAAGTGATTTTTTTATCATGAGTTTGTGATTTTGTTTTGAACTATAATTATTCATTTTTTATTCAAACAAAGCAAATAGGTGAACTGTAATTTCTTGATATTATATAGTTACGTATCTAATTAGTATTTTTTATGTCAATTCACTTTAAGGGTGTGTTTGAACCACATTATTTTGGAAGAATGTATTCTGGAATAGTAGATTGATGGAGAATGTGTGGTTGAAAAAGAAGGAAGAGTTATTGATATAATGAAAAATGCGTGGTTGAAAATGAGTAGAAGAATAATAATGAAAATTTTAATGCGTACCAAACAGGGGCTAACAGTGGAAGAATTTATACATTGTTCATAATTAAATCATATGCTCTAGTATGCATCGATTAGGGATCAAATAAGATTTATTAAGAAAAATAATCTATGCTCAAATTATAATTTAATTATTGATATTTTAATTTTCTCCTATTTTCGTGGTTTTTACTTTTTAGTATCCACTATTTTGCTTCTTGAAAATTTATTAGCTGAATTATTTTCCCTACACAAATATTTTCGAGTGGTATTATGTTAGGCATATTGACTAAAAGGACTTATATGAAAATGTTTATTAAATGTCTGTAAAAAAAATGTTTGGGTAGAACCGAAAACCGACGGTTCGGGGTTTGGGTTAGATTCCAATATTTAAATGGACCCGAATGATTCCATTTACAAAATGCCCGAAGTATACCCACCACCCGACGCCAGGCCTATATAATGGGATTTCAGAATCTTTCATATCCCTTAATCCCAATGTGCACACTTGTTTAGCTTTTGCGTTGGCTTCGGGCAAGTGAAAAGCAGTAGATAGTACAATGGAACATGAATAGAGATGAATTCATGAATACATCAAAAAAATTAGAGCCAAAAGAAACTAAAAAGACATTAGATATTCCCGGACCTCTTTAGTGTATCCCTTCTCTTGCCAAGTGTAAATTGGGAAGGAAACAAATTGTGAATAGTTCTGCACAAGTCTCTGGATTCTTTCTGG
>CAIGRR010123160.1:0-11821 GCA_903798365.1 Fraxinus sp. 1973-6204 | reverse complement strand
TTATTTCGAGAATTATATTATAGGCATATCGAATAGTCCAAGCAGATATCGAAAATAGTTAAAAATACGTTAAACGTGAGTATCAAAGAAAGACTTCTAACTCGTATTTAAAAAAAAAAATCAATTATTTTATTTACAATTATTATTTTTGCGATACACCTCAATGTAATTTTCATCATTTTATTAGAAAATTTTATATGGAATATAACATCAAAATTTTCGAAATTTTACATTCTAAAAAAGTCATATCTCATGTAAATTTTCATATGCAAAATTATATGGGGTATAAATTTTTGGACGTAAATCTTTTATTGCAAAATTTCTTCCAACTTCTTTGCAAGTTCGATTATACCCCCATAATTTTAAAGTTCTGCGTCCATCCCTGGTTGAGGTCATGAATTCTACTGGTCAAGTTATGGGTTCAGTTAGGCTTTGGCAATGGTAAAAGAGGGAATAGTCAAATTAATAAAAGTATAAGTTGAAGGATCAAATTAGAAAAGGCTAAAGTCGAGTAACTAATATGAAACAGACGTGTATATTTAAGGCGTCTGTAGTGAACTTTATTAGAATCATATATTTCTAGGGCATTCTCTCGAGAAAAACAGAGAGAAGTCGGAACAGAGAGCAGGAAATCAGCGGAGAGACAATAATCGCAAATCGAGAACAAAAATGGCTTCAAAGATTTCCTTAAAGGCGGCGAAAGGCAAGAGCGTAAAGAAGGCGCCGGCTGCGGCCGAGGAAGAGGGATCTACTGTGGCGACGGCGGCAAAGTTCGTGAAGGAGTGGTCCACGTGGACCGCGAAGAAGGCTAAAGTCATCACTCACTATNAGAGAAGTCAGAACAGAGAGCAGGAAATCAGCGGAGAGACAATAATCGCAAATCGAGAACAAAAATGGCTTCAAAGATTTCCCTAAAGGCGGCGAAAGGCAAGAGCGTAAAGAAGGCGCCGGCTGCGGCCGAGGAAGAGGGATCTACTGTGGCGACGGCGGCAAAGTTCGTGAAGGAGTGGTCCACGTGGACCGCGAAGAAGGCTAAAGTCATCACTCACTATGGATTCATACCTTTGGTCATCATTATTGGGATGAACTCCGAGCCCAAACCCTCCCTCTCTCAACTCCTCAGCCCTGTCTAATGAAGTATTGAGATCGCGTATCTACTCTTTTGCTGTCTCTCTTTTCGGGTTGATTACTATTAGTCGACTATACTTTTTTATATTTCAAGTGAGGCTTTTGTTTTTACTCTAGTGTAATCGGATGATATGTGTGGTTTAAGAATTTTATTAGTACAATAAGTTTTGCTGGTTATTTTAATGGCTGCTATATTATTGTGGATATCGAATTTCAAATAGTCGGTGAAATCTAAGAATGACTATGCTTGAACTGCCTATATAAGTTGGTTTTCTTTGGTTGTTATGGGGTGGGGAGTTCAGAGCATTGTACGAGTGAGTAGTTAGTGTCTACAGTGCAAACCTTTCTTGAAGAGGCTAGACTGTTTCTTCCCCGGTGCCCACCACCCTTTATTTATGTAGACGTTGAGGCAAGGCAAGCCCCGGGAAGTATAGGTTTGCTACGAGCTCCACCTTAGCGTGCATCCTGCTCCTGAGGTGGTGGAGTCAAGGAATGAACAAAAAAAAGAAAAAAAAATATTTGTGGCTTGGTTAGTGAGGTTTTTCTCCTGCTGTTTATTACTGGGTCTCTTATGGTTTATGATAGGTGTAATTGATTATCTAGCTCGTTCTTGACCTGCATATTTTAGTGATTCTTCTGTTAGTTACACATGCTCCTACTTGAGTTAATTTCTTGGAGGCCATTTGTTTATTTATCTATCTGCTCAAAACGTTTTTCCTTTTAAAAAAATTAGATTTTGGTTCTGATCCACCTCGAAAGTATGTCGCTATATTAGGTATTAAATGTTGGGCTTTTGATGAATTTTCTTTTATGGAATAGATCGCGTGTGCAAAATTATTTACCTGATCATCACTTGGGGCGAATTGCAACTTATGTGCATTCCCTCACTCATGCGAGTGTGTATGTTGAATGTTATAGGACTTTATGAATTAAAGCTTTCTTAGTTAATAATTATATTTGTGGAATGTAATCGGTTTGATACCTGAACATGCATGTGGATGTATTATGCTACTTTGCCAGAAAGAATTAACGGATGCAGTGTCATATGAAGTGGTGGCAGAAGATGATTGGATAGAAAAACAGACTGTATTTTAAACCGTCCAATAATTGAATGATATGTGGCATCACTAACATGATTCCATGTAGATTGATTTGGGTGTTCTCAAAGTTTGAACGAGCTTTTAGGATCATGTTGTTGAGTTGACGGTGTTTGTTTCTGAAAGTACTCATAATAGCATCAATTAGCTTGTAATGTGAAGTTAGTGAATTGCTTATTCTGATTTGATCTCGAATTAATAGATTCCATTCAGGGAAGGATAGCATAGTTTTTCTATATGCCCGCCCGTGTATGCGAATTTGATGACCATTTGATGACCAGTTGAGCACGGAAAAATGACTAAATTTAGTAATCATACACTCAAATTTGATGATATTTTCAATAGTTATTCTGCAATTACCAAGTTTGATGTTTATGGATTTGTCAAAAGTGTTTGAACATATACATCTCTCGGTTCTGCTGCAATAGGTTTGTGTTAATGTAGCAGTAGTTACCGGTCATGTCCTGAAGTCTCATTTGCCATTGCAAAAACATTGTTTGGGTTGTAAATGGCTTGCGGATGGATGGCTTCTTCAAATCGTCTCATACAACGTTTGCTCTTTAAAAATGTTGTAGTAGTTACCTTTGGAATTCAATGAATTGACTTGGAATTTTTTTCCTCTTATTGTTAACTATTATCATATTGGTTGACAAGAACTCGAATAGGAAATATGAGAATCAGAACAAAAGTATTAAAACAAGAAAAAAGACAAAGTATATGTGCACAAATTGTATAATCTGTTTGCACTCTTGAAGGATAAGGATTAAAAAAAAAAAAAAAAAGGCATATTTTATAGGCGTCATTTTACCCTTTACACCTTGAACTACTTATGTTTTTCATGTTGGTCACTTAATTTTAATTTATATGGATGTAGTTTTGTTTTTCGTGTTCACGACGTAATTCGACAACGTTTGATGGGTTCAATGACGATTAATTCATTACACAAAACTTGGGGTAGCTGTTGAAATGTTTATATTGAAATGCTCAACCAAATTGAGCCCATGTTTGGTATTGATTTAAATCAGATTTTAATTTAAGATAAAGTCAAATAATCAATATTAATCATATATTTCATGAATTCTACAACTTTTTAAAATATATTTTATTTTATCAAAATTTATTAAAAATTTAATTTTAATGCCCAAACAGGATATCAAACAATGTGTATGATTTAATATTTACATTTTGTAAATTAATCTACTAAATCTAACATAATTGTAGTTCGTGCCACTAACTTTAACCAATGTATGATGTTGCTTAAAAATTTAAAAAGTTAATAAAATTTAAGTGAAAGTTAACAATTAATTTTAATCATATATTTCATCTATTTTTATTAAGATTTATTGAAAATAAGATTTTTAGTTGAGTAATGTTACTTATACATGATTATTTACAATTGGTGCACAGAGTCTGAGAAAAAAACAGTTTGGAAGAGGCGAAAATGAAATCATTGAATTTTAATATAATGTCAATGTTATTAATTTGTATATCAATTTATAAATTTATAAATGATTATGTATATGTAGCATGATTATTTTTAATTATTTGGAGTTAAACCCCTGTTTGAAACTCATTCTGAGGAAAAGAATTTTTTTGGAATAGTGATTGATGTGAGAATGTGTGGTGGAAAAGTGATGAAAATTTTTTAATTTGTGTTTAATATTATTTTATTTTGAGAATGTNTTTTGGAATAGTGATTGATGTGAGAATGTGTGGTGGAAAAGTAATGAAAAGTTTCTGATTTGTGTTTAATGTTATTTTATTTTGAGAATGTGTGGTTGAAATGAAAAATAAAAATAAAAATAAGAATAAAAATGAAAATGAAAAATTAATGGGTATCGGGACTAAACCAGATAGGGCGTTAGTCTTAATTGATTAGATGGACCCGCCATTAGTTTTAGTTACAGGGACGAACATTGTGAAACAAAATTCTATAGGTGATCACTGCGAAACAAGTTGAAATTTGTTTACAAATATAAAAGTTGGGTGACATCAAATGGATAAAATATGTTGAAATGTGGCAAAGTGGTAAATTCTTTCGTAAATCCCAACACACAAAAGTGAAAGCCATCATCAATTCACTTCTCTCCAGACAACCTACTGAAAACACTCGTTTATTTATGAGTTAAAGATTTATCAGTTTCTTTATGGGTTTTCTTGATTTGTATATGCTGAGATCTGTGCCATTATCATTTCGGTAAATCTCTCTCATCGTTACTCTGTTTTATGTAAATGTGGTAGATCTTTTATTGTGTTGATTTATTTTATAGTGCTGTGTGGATCTTTCCTAGAGTTTAAAATGTTCACGTCTTACATATGTATTAATCTATTTAAGATAAAAAATTTAAGGTGATTTTTGTTTGCATGTTCTTCTGAAGGATTCCCCCTCTAGTTTACTTGAAAAAATGGTTAGGAATATTCTATTTACTTTTTATTTTCTTTCATTTTTCTCTGCTTGGAAGTATGATTTCCATGTTGTATTATCATTTATATCTGTGCACTTCTTGTTCTTAGAGTTCTTAAATCTTGATCACTGTAATTTATCCCCGGTTTAATAGTTATTATTATGTTTGTACAGTAGGTGTAGTTTCTGTTCTTTCTCTTTGCTATTTTACCTTTTTATAATCTGGGTACTTTGAGCACAGCTCGTGTGTCTTGACTGTTCTTGTGTGCTTCTGCCCTTTGTTTCTCTTCATACTATGAGATTTCTTTTATTTTAGTTAAAAAAGTTAAAAAGAAAAACAAGAAGAAATGCTGTTAGGCTGTTGAGGTTTTAGAGTGAAAAATCCGCTCTTACACTTAGAATTTAGATTGGGTCCGTCCATCTACTCTGTCTTTCTTTTAAAATCAATTGTTCAATGGATTTATGCCCCATTTGGCATTGCTTTTGAGAGGCTAAAATGAGCTTTTGACCCAAAAGCTGTTTTTCGACTTAATCTTATGAAAGTGTTTATTCTAGTTAGCTGGTTCAATCTAGCTTTCTCTAAAAACACTTCCGGAATAGGAAGATCTTTTAGAAATTAGTTTCCAAATAAAAGTTAAAAGTAGTTTCCTCGTGAAGCTCTTCCACAAGAACTAAAAGCAAAAGTAAAAGTCATGCCAAATGGACCCTCATTTTCTGCCTCTATTTACCTGGATTTTTAGATTCCATTTACATTTTTTTACTATATCTGAATGAGGTTGGATGCTTACACATTATTCTGTTATAGCCTTTGATGATTATTACTGCTTTACTTCATCTTTTTGTGGTTTATAATCAGTTTCATAGAAGGGATTGCTTGTTTGTTCAACTTTTTATTTGGGGTGGTTCAATGGACGTATTTTTGTTTATGTCTGTATGTTCATCCTATTGTGCTTGGGTCCTTTAGTAGAATGCAAAAATATCACTATAACTAAACTGGGAAAATTGTTCCTCTCTATATTTGCAGCACTTGAAGCATTTCTGGGATAAAAGGTGTATGGTTTTCTGATAATGTTCTAGTTGGTTGGACGATCAAGGTTATTGCAATGCAGCCACAATCGCTGAAATTTACTATCAGGTTGAATAGGGAACAAAATATGTTTAATGATTCGACAGTCCCTAGTCACCCGATTAGCATGGAAAGAGAACCAAATATCCCAAATTGTTCTACTCTTGGGGGCCGACTGGAGACCACTCCTCAGGATCCATTTTCTTCTACGGAGAGAGAAGAAATTCATAATGTAGGAGATGAAGAGAATCAAGCTGAAAATGCTCAAAATCAGTTGGTGCTGTATGACCCTGCAGTTGCTAATAGTGCTCGTGCAGTTGAAGCTGTCCCAGATTCCATTGCACATCAACCTCCATCTTTTTCCAGATTCCCCTTTTCAAATCAGCCATCGAGGGTATTACCAGCTGTAGGGGCTTTCACTGTTCAGTGTGCCAACTGTTTCAAATGGAGGATTATTCCATCAAAGGAGAAGTACGAGGAAATACGGGAACATATTACAGAACAACCCTTCTTATGCGAAACAGCTCGTGAGTGGCGGTCTGATGTATCGTGTGATGATCCACCTGATCTTGTGCAAGATGAAAGCAGGCTTTGGGCAATTGACAAACCCAACATTGCTAAACCACCTCGTGGATGGGAACGACTTCTGAGAATCAGAGGTGAAGGCAGTAACAAGTTTGCAGATGTGTGAGTATCCTGTTCCTTTAGATTCTTTCCGTTGTTTGTTTCTAACAGATTTTGATGCCTTGACTAATGGAGCTGACTTTAAATCCATGGACGTTAGAACTTAACTCGTACGAGGCACAAGATCTTCTTCTTCTTCTTTTTTTTTAAAAAACTTAAAGATTGAATACCAACTATTTAACATTATTTGAAAGAACTGAGACAGAAACATCTTATTTCTTTTAGCGGATGGATTATCTTAACAGTTATCCCTGTTTGAACAAAGTGTAGATGTGTTTCTTTCATATAGATTTTAATGCTTTGAGTTATAAAACTGAGGTTAAATTCATGGACGCATATATCTATGCTCTGGCCAAGCAAGAGATCAAATTTCTATTTTTCTTTTTCAATGATTGAATAGGAAAATATTTAACATTTTATGTAAAAAACTGAGACGAAATCTTTTATTTTTTTTCCTCATAACGAATGGAAGTAGCTTTTTTTTCCCCACAATTCTTTCAAAAATTGCTGAAACCTTGGCAGAAGGTCCTTTATCTTTATAATCTATTCAAAAACTGGTGCGGTTCACCATGTCTTGAAGTCACAGTTGCTTGTGTGATTTCACCCTTTTGGTTTAATACCAGTGCTCTTCCCTATGGTCACACGATGCTATAAGTGGAGCGATTTCTTGGTCTCAATATTGTCAGGTTTGTAAATTGACAAGAATTTTGCATGTTGATGAAAGAAAGTAAATAATTTTGTGTACGGAGGTGATATTGGATGCTCATGTAGTTCACGTGTCTCAATATATTGTCCCAAGAGGCAAGAATATGATGCTTCCTATGTATATTCACAAAATAATATTACTTTCATTTAAATGTGAAAGTTCATTATTGATTTATATACATTCTTAAGTTCACTATATTTATCGAAATAAAATTGCAAATTTATTATTATGGTAAAGAACAGATCATATTCTGATTCAGATTGCATTTGGCGACACAGGTACTATATTGCACCTACAGGCAAGAGACTTCGATCAACAGTCGAAATTCAAAAGTGTGATCCTCTTCTTGATTATTACAAAATGTGTTATTTTTTTCATTTTTTTTTACTGCACAATATTAGTTGCAGGATGTGTGCGTACTTTAGAGTTAAGAATGTTTGCTTGCTTACATTTGTTTTGGTGGTTTCAAGGTACTTGGAAAAACATCCAGAATATATTGAAGAAGGTGTTACGATGTCCCAATTTTCTTTTCAAGTTCCAAAACCTTTGCGAGAAAACTATGTCAAAAAGCGTCGTCCTCATTCTGCATCTTCTTGTAATGCTATCGACCACGGGATGCATGCTCCTGATCCCTCTAAGGGTACTTGGTTTACGAAGTATACTTGAATTATATATTGGTTTCAACTTTCATCAAGGAAACTGCATTACTTTCTCTCGGATGAGTTCATTCATTGTGTCATAACGTACCATGGACGACACTTTTCCCTACTTCAGAAAGTCTGAATGTATTTTCGAATGGAATGTGAAAATTAGCATTCATGATCTAATATTCATATTCCATTTAGTAGAAAATAATTCATCAGGGAAACTGATGAAGCACTTTGAATGCACCGATAGTAGACAATCTTTTTCTGCTAAAAAGCTGTACTATGTTTCTTGCAGCCATAACTTGGGTTGTTCCTGATGAGGACACAAACTTGCAACTTAGTGGAGGTCCAGGGCTCTCGACTCCTTATTTTGAGGCTCCTATTCTCGAGCATGAAAGTCAACCAGCGAAGAAAAAGAGGACACCGATCAATCAGAGGTTAAATGGTAATTTAGTTTATAATCAACACGAGGTGAGCATGGAACATTCCCCTCAACTCTAACGATGCAGCTATGATATCTATGCTAGTCAATCGAGCAGGCTATTTTGGCGTTTATACCCTGTGAAATCCTTTGCAAGCCTGATGTTCGGGATTCTTTGCAGCTATTTCGCCTCCTTTAACTAGATATAGTTCTTTCGGTAAATGTTTTGTATTTGGGACAGGTTTGGGTCTCGAACTTGTGGGTCGGATGTCATATGTCATTGTTGTATTCATGTGTTTCAAGGTTGAAATGATTAAGTCAGCATTGTATATACTGCTGATGCAAATGATCAAATGACAAAATCCCCATTGTAAGGTGCTAAATTGAAGGACACTTTCTTTTAATGTATTAGTCTTGATATAGAATTCAATTAGATATGAAAAGGAAGACAAAAAGATAAAAATTAATTCTCCTGGCTTTGACAAAAAATATGTAATTGACAATATTTTTTACTGTCAAACGAACAAAGTAAAAAATTGAAGGAGAGCGATGAATGCAAGTGTGATTTTTTTTTTTCAACACTGTTAAAAATTGACTCTCTCAGTAATGATTTCTCCAGGCACCGAAACTGGAATCCCAGGAGGGTAAGGGGAAATGGATTCCCACAAAATTCTCCATTGCTATCTCCCACCTGTAGTTTCGTTTCTCTTGCGGAGAAGTCGTCTCTCAGGGTTAAAAAAAACAGTCAAAAGGGGGGGTTTAAACAAAATCCACGTCCCTGCTGGGCCGTAATGGGTAATGGCGTAAGGATAGCCGATATATGTTCTAGTCCAGCCACAAGTCTTTGAACATGGTTTCTTGTTGTTCCTAGGCTGAATTCTAATGTAATGGACCTAGTACTACAGAGTTATGGAACAATTCCCAATACCAAATATGAATCATATTTGATGAACCATGAAGTTGCATGAGAATTGTATAACATATCGTTGGCTTCGAAACCAGAGAGGCCGAGTTTCCAGACGCCAATGGTGATCTGCAAAGAATCCGTGGCAGGGAAATTGGGGAAAGACCTTTGGAGGACGAAGAACTGAAATTCCAGTGATTTTATTAATCTGAGTTATGGCTTCAGAAGCCAATTCCATTGCTTTGTTGAAAATATTTGTTGGGTTTTTAGTCGTGGTTAAAATTAATTGTTAACTTTGATTTTAATAAAAATCTAAATTTTAATTTCTATCAAACGATTCCTCCATTGCTGTCTTCACCTGTAATAATTACATGTTAATAAGCACTACTACTACTAGAGAATAATTCAAAGAGTCTAGACAATCAGTCAATCATGTACAGTTGCACCCTCATGTTCTTTCATTTTTGTCTGTTAGAAAATATGTGGGCCGTGGGTAGGCCATATGGGTGACCCAACCCAAAGACATTAAAAGGGTTGGAGAGAGTGGTTTGTATCTGAAATTCAAACCTACAACTCCCTATAACCACATTTAACTCCCATACAACCTCCAATGGTTATTGCGTAAAAGAAAGAGAGAATATAGCAATGGAAATACACCAAAATTGGAAAGGCTTTAAAATCACAATTTTGACATGAGAACTCACAAAATATGGCACTTAAATTGTAGATAATAATTTCTTTCCATTGTGATCATGATTGAGACCATTGGAGAACAAGAAAATGGAGTTTTGAAATACAAGGTGATTCAACCATATAAGGATTTTGGAATTCATCATTTCAAATAAAGATTTTTAACCCAAAATTTATGATTATTCATGCTACAAATTTCAACATTGGTATCAGAGTTATAAGGTTGAATCCCTTGCTAAAATGCATGCTTAAATATGACATTACAAGATTCAATTGAATTATGAATCATGTATGTAAAGTTTTGAAGCCTTATGTGGTCATTAATGATATCTTTTGATATATGTGTTTAAAATTAACGAAATTTTAGAATTATGTATATAACTTGCAAAATTTTATCAATCTTCGTTATTGCATTTAGGAGAAAATTGAAATCTAAGTCAATTTGATAGAAATTTTAAAAATTTATAGCATTTTATTCGTTGATTTTCATGTAGTAACATTACTATGGTTAGAAATTTATTTCAACGAGCTTTCCAACCATATAAAGAACTTAAATTTTGGCTTTAAAATGAATAAGTTATGGCCTCTCAAATTTTGGATGAAAATATGATTTTTTGTTTGAAAATTGGTAAAATCCAAAAAATTATCATACGATAACTTCTTCTACACTACATTTCATGCTTCCCATTTGGTATGGATGGATAGATTTTCTCGAGACCTTTCCAACGATATAAAGATAATTAATTTTGGTCTTAAAATGAATAAGTTATGACCTCTCGAAGTTTGATAGAAAATCTAGAAATTTTGCATGATTTTTTTGCCATTTTGACTCTCGTACGTATCTGTTGATGTCCCAAATGGGGCCTTAAGTAATGATTTTGTAAAATCTTACTACACAAATGAACTCAGAATGTTGAAATTAATCGGGATGACCGATGAAATTTTTTTTTTTAGTACGATGTGGCATGTGCCGCGTTTGCACTTGGAAGCGTGTCATTTTTTAACTAATTTATTTTTTTATTTTTTGTAAAAAAAAAAAATTATAGATTGATCCCGCGCACGGTGGCACGTGGGGATCCAATTACAATTCTAAAAAAACTGCAAATTGGTCACTAAATTATTCTTGATTTTTCTGTACAAGTAAATAAATTTTTGAATAGTTAAAAATATTTTTTATTATTACTTAAAATAAATTTGTAAAAAGTATTATATATATATATATATATATATATATATATTTTAAATCAAAAATATTTATTAAGTGGTATTTAGCTAGTGAGAGTTATTTTTTTTAGCACTCCCAATTTTTTTTTTGAAAATGAAAAATACTCTTAAAGTGTTTAAAATATCACATTTTATATACGTTCAAGAGTTGTATAGGTTTTTTATTAGGTTATGTGATCCATTGTGACATGTTTCCAATTTTTGTGGCTGATTAGATATTGTTGGATCTGTACACACTTATATTATCCTTAGAGAGAATGTTAGAAAAGTAAGGGTTATGGAACTTGTTGAAAAGCTACGTGTTTGTTAAAATTAATAAATGGATCGGAACATAACCTAGTGGAATTCGTGAATATTTTTTGTACATTTTGGTGAAAAGTAGAATATGAGAATTTTGATGTCACTTCATATTTGTTGGGATTGTATTGCAACACATATTAAAGCGTAGTTGACAATTTTTATAATAAAACTTAAATGATGTAAGTTTTATTCTTCGATTATAATTGAAATTATCTTCGAAAAAAATTAATTTATGATATCATGATATATGTTATAATTGGATAAATGTGCATATTTAAGCTTTTATTGCACGTTATGGAATTACATAATTGAATTACATGATATATGTTAATTCATGAATTGTTATGAATGCTAAGGTCAGTATAATTAGTGAGATTTTTACTTAAACCTGTTGACAAGTTGAGCGATAGTTCGGCGATTAAAAAATTTTAAAAAAAATCACCTATAACTATTTGATTCACCAATTGAGTGAGAGTTCTCAAATTGAATAAAATAATGTGATTCTTGCTTAGAACCCATAAAATCTTGCGTTATGAAATTAAGTTTATGA
>CAIGRR010123120.1:0-20988 GCA_903798365.1 Fraxinus sp. 1973-6204 | reverse complement strand
GGGCCGAATCGGACGATTCTGCTGCTGGGATAGAGCGGTAGACCGAACGGTAGAAAAGAGGTTTGGAGAGCAGAAAATAGATGTCCTGTTGCCGGTGAAGATGGTTTAGGGAGAAAGGGGGTTTTTCATTCATTAAAAAAAAAATCGAAATCTGGGGGGGCACGTGACCCCCCAGGTCCGCCCCTGGCTGCCATGAATATGAGAAATTTTATGAATGTGAACTGTATTTTGACACTGTTATGGAACTTCGGTTGAAAAGTATGAAATATCTCAGTGTTAACACTGCCATGATCAGATGATCATTATGAACAAGAAAGATCGGATTATAAATTTATGAGTTTTACTTTACATGCACGCACGTGATCTTCATGTGAATGAACAGGAAAAATAATTAAATAAATAAAAAGGTGGCTGAAGCAGAAAAAGGGATTGGTTAGAATTTGGGTGTGACCCGAATTTCTTGTTGAAGTAATCGAAGAATTCTAATTGAAGTACATGTCCAGAGAAATTCAATTTGGAGTCTTATTGGAGTCTTATTCATATTGAAATTCTATTTGGAAGCCATATTATGAGTTTGGCTTGGAAAATGATTTTGAGATGAGGAAAACAACTTGGAGCGAAAAATAATAATAATAATAAAAAAGAGGGGTGCTGTGGCGCCCCTGCCTATTTTTTTTTGCCTCTGGCGCAGCGTTGGGCCCACCGCGCGGTGCACTTGGATGGTGGTCCCTTGTTTTTAGTTCCGTTATTGTTCATGAGTCAATCAAATTTCCAAATTTCTCTGCCATATTTCTTGTATTTTATTATTATTTTGAAACGATCATATACTTCATATTTTGTCATACAACTTCGATATTTCAACCCTGAATTACAACAAGTGGATTGGAGAAATAAATAATTCTTAACAAGTGGTATCATAACAATCCCGTCGATCCTCAACGGGATTTATGTTAGGTTCGTAAAGGATTTAATCACTTTAGATTATGTGGTAGATGCAGCGAGCCCGTCCTAAATTTATTAGGAGACGGTCTTTGTTTAATTAATATGTTTTGTTTGGTTTCAAACCCTCGCAAGTTCTTAATATGCAAGATGATTAATTAGAACGTGATATTTTAAAACTTCGGGTTATGCCAACTTTATTGAGAGAAGTAACAAAAACTTTTGTTTATCATTTTTATTTTTATTTGATGTTAGATTTTATCAATTAACATGTCATACAAGATGGTTACTTGTTAGTTCATGTCAATCTTTATGCTCATATGAGTCTTAGATCAAATTTCTTGTTTGATTTTCAAGGACTAATATCATATTAAGATCAAAGTTTCATCTTAAAATGTTAATCTTATTACTAACTCAAACTTTTATATATTGTTTATCATTTGTATCTTTATTCGATAAGATATCCCTTGGAGATCAACATCTTAGGATCAAGATGCCAATGAACAAATTGAACCAACAATTGTCCATAGGGATGGGCAAAAAAAAAATCGATCAAATCGACCCAAACAAACTGAATCGGGTCGGTTTGGATCAGAAAATCGGTTAGATTTGATTAGTTTTAACCATTAAAAAGTCGGATTGGGTTGGTTACGGTTTAATCTACCAAATCGTCAATTAATCGATTCAACCCACCTATAGATTTTTATTTTATTTTTTCATTTTAAAACTCATATTTTAAACTTAAAAAATATAAACTAATAAAAACATAAATATAATTCTTTCTCCAATAATTTGTTTACCGTCTACACTTTTTCTACATTATATATATTAGAAATACGTACTGCGTAAGCAAAATAAATTAATATAGGCAAATAATTTTTTTAATGGGTTAATTTCACAAACGGTCACTGAACTTACCTAAAAATTATAAAACGATCACTGAAGTTTAAAGCTTCCAGAAACGGTCACTGAAATTTCATATGTTTTTACAAACAGTCACTGATATTTTAATTTGTTTCACAAACGATTACTGAAAAATCGTTATGATTTTAATTCAAACTTAAAATATCAAAATACGTGGACATAGAAGTTTGACCACTTCAAGTGCAAATTTCTGAGTAAGTTAACTACTTTTAAACAAGAATACACTATATTTTCACGTGAACTAAAATAAATAAGAGTGTATTAAAAGTTAGGAAATCTATACAAGATCACACACAAACATAGAAAAATATTTATATCTCATATCTAAATTTATGATCTTGTACGAATATAGGTGGAATGAGAATTAAAATATCACTTTTACAATTTTCATCTAATTTACTCCAAATGTGACACTTAATAGCACGAGATTTGCACTTGAGGTGGTCAACCTTCTATGTTCACGNTATCTCATATCTAAATTTATGATCTTGTACGAATATAGGTGGAATGAGAATTAAAATATCACTTTTACAATTTTCATCTAATTTACTCCAAAGGTGGCATTTAATAGCAAGAAATTTGCACTTGAGGTGGTCAAACTTCTATGTCCACATGTTTTGGTCCTTTAAGTTTGAATTAAAATCATAACGGTCCTTCAGTGACCATTTGTGAAACAAATTAAAACTTCGGTGACCGTTTGTGAAAGCGCATGAAATTCAGTGATCGTTTCTGCAAATTTTAAATTTTAGTGGCCGTTTTGTAATTTTTAGGTAAGTTCAGTGACCGTTTATGAAATTAACCTTTTTTTTTTTAAAACTCAAAATAGGTAGGCAAATTTTATTTTATTATTATTATTTTTTTTTAAAGCTCAGACAAAAGTTCAAATCGACTAACTAAACCAAACCGATTTGGTTCGATTTCAAAAATTTATCGGGTCGATTTGAGTTAAAATTTACCTAGTGTCGGGTTGAGTTCAAAACCAACATAACCCGAATCATGCCCAGGCCTAATTGTCCAAGCAAACATATAAGGTGACATTGGGATTTTCAAAGATTTATGAGTTCTTCCTCATTTTTAGAATAATGCTATCTAACTCCGTTGATACTAGAATACCAATCTAGATGGCATGCAAACGATTGGATATCTTAAATGTGAATTATTTTCCTACTTTAAATGTGATCTATTATTTAATGACAATTGCGCGTTATACAGATCGATGTTTGGCATCAGTAGTATTAAATAGCTCTACTCTATTTTTGTGAACGATCGATGATAGAGCATTTATGTACTTTGAATGATCTAACACGTGAACAATCACTTTTAATACTGTTATCTTAAGATACAAACGAGGGTTTTCAACTCACCACTGCCTCAAGACCAAAAATGCCCTTTCGATTTGGAGAAGGCTGACATTACTACAATAGATAGTTGACATTAAGTAGGCCATCACTCTTTTCAAATTTGGACTAGACCCACTCACCCCCACTCCTTGCCCTATCTGGAACATGTTCAAGGATTTGACATGGCAGGTAAAAGTGAAACATTTAACAGCAAATAACATAACAAGAAAATTTGTTTGTTGCTCAATAGTCTAACATTTCATTACATCAAAGTAAAATGATTTGGTCAAATATTAGCCCTCAGTTGCTGTATCCAGAAGCTCTGTCATTCAATGTTTTTGGCTTGTCTTTTACCCCCAAAGAAAAAAGAAAAAAGCAAAAAAATAAAAATAAAAAAAAGACAGAAAAACCACTAAATAAATTCTCTACCACACGTGAATAAAAAAACACTTTTTTCCTTGTTTTTTGACGATATGATCAGTGAAGTACTGTGAGTAAACTACTATAAAAACTAGAACCATGATACGTGTACATAAATGTAAACATATGAGTTGACATAATGTGAGTGGGGTGGGATCCATGTTACAATATCGTGGATCTCACCCCACTCACATTACGTAAACTTATATGTGTATATCTATGTACACAGATTAATCTTAAAAACTAACAACCCTATATATTTTTCTGTCTCATTATTTTTATCTAAACAAAGATCATATGAACAAAAATAAAGGAAATTGGTCTTAATTTTCAGAATATAAGGACAATGTAAACCACGCTATGAAGCTCAAATTATACTTTTCACGTTTTCACTTTAATGAATTTTGTTATTTTTACTATTTTTTATGCTTCTGAACGCTTAATTGTTAAATATGTGTTATAGCTCTTAGTAATAAATACTATAAATTTCGATAAAAGATAGAAATATATCACTATGATTTATGTGATTGTGTTTAAATGTTTGTTATTCTTAGAACATTTTTGTGTATTCATAATCTTCACGTACATATAGGAGATTCATACGTGGAAATAAGTCTAAATTTATTTGATAGATATTATTAGATAATTTTGGAACTTGATCTTCAACACAAACGAATATTGTCAATTACAAGATTGCATGAATTAACTAAGTTAAATATGTGAAATTGGAATCGTACCTTTAACAATTCGAGTTTTTTTTTAAAGTTTGCAAACTTTTTAAGCTTTTTCAAAGTTAATTTTAGTTAACAACCACCTTCACAACTTATAATTTAAATAAAGTTAAGTTTAACTTGTTTCGATATGTTCGTGCAAAACTTTCAAACGTACATGAAAGTTGACAAGTAACACGTGATGAGTAACGTGAACGTGTATCATCCCATTAGAAATAAAATTCAATCAAGTGTACTAGTTTCTAATCAGATTCAAAGTAAGTAAACAAAGAGATTTGTGCTTTGTAATTAATCTAAATTAATCTACCGAAATTTGTAAAATTCAAATTATATATATATATAATGAAATAAGTGTATTGGATTATGAATCCACTTATTATTATTTATTTCAATTCTCAATTATATAGCTAGTATCATTCGTGCATTTTTGACAATCGATAATTCTATTATAATCAATTCCCTTTTCCAAAACAAATTAACTTTAATTTAGTCACGACTCGAATTTATTCCTAATCCGAATTCGAAATGAATAGAACGCATCCAGTTTCACAATTATCTCAAAGATTGCACACGTGATAAACATTACTCCTAATATCTATTGTGAGTCTTCCAATACTACAACAAGCAACTATATATTTATTGGTGATCAAGCAATCAAATAATAAAATTACGCATGCAAGATTAATCAAGAAAAGTAAGAATTTAACTAACTACTCATTTTAAATTAAAAATAAATAATAAAAAAGTTTCATCTCCATCCAATACATGAAAGGAATTAGTCTAGTATGTTGTTACGTAAATTACACAAAAATATTTGGAAAAAATACCCGGAGTAGAAAACAATTATTGAAAAGTGAAAAATCAATTTCTTCTTTGTTAATCTTCCACTCGAAATTTGAATTTTCAATCTCTTGTGTTGATCGCCTTTGGATCCCGTGCTAGCCTCCTTCATGTGGTGAAAAAATAGGGTTTTGAAAAATCTTGGTTAGAGAGAGATGCTCTCAAGTCTAGTGAGAGAAACACTCATTAGATTGCCTCGGTTTCTTGCTTTTTCTCTTGTGTTTAGCTCGATTTTTACATCTTCTTTGTGAAAATTGAATTAAACATAGTGTTTGTTGGTGATATTTGTTCTTTACGTAGTAAGAATTACTAGTGCACATTGTTCTCTGAGTTCACTGGTCAGTCTTGGTTTTCACTTCTGCTCAAACTGGGTTTCTTAGCTCAACTCTCTGGTCAGAAGCAAGGACTCCGGTCTATTGCTATTCGTGGTCTTTTACTGTAGTTTCATTCAGGTTCAGATATGCAGTCACATTTGCACTGGTTTATACCCAGATTCTGGGGTGTCTTTTTTTTTTTTTTCTTGGAGCTGCCTTACTCATATTCAGTGAAGATGGTGTTCATTGTTTCAGCTGGTTAGCTTGGTGGAATCAAGTTCGTTTTGGTTTTACTTAGCTTCTCTACCCTCCCATCTCCTAGTCTTTTCTCTTCCCCATCTCTCTGGTTTTCTTGGTATCTTTGTGGTTTTGGCTGTGGTCTGGAGATAGTACGTCGTAGCTTTGGGTATTATAGTGTTTCTGGGTTGGTGACTGCATCTCCTTATTGGACCAGTTGACTGGTTGGAGTTAGGGGACCATTGTTTGGGGTTTGGGATACATTCTTGCAACTCTTTACGGGTTTCTTGTCCAGTTTGGACGTCGATTCTATTATTGGTCCTTGGTTACGGGCACTACTTTGGTTCATATCTTCCGTTGGCATTTGTGGATGGTTCCGTACTGTTGTGTATGTGTTGTAAATTGTCTCATTTGTTGTTTGCACGTGAAGCTGCTCTTTAGACTTTTCTGCCCATTTTGTATTTGGACCTGCTTGTGAGCCTGAGTGGCTCTTATTGGGCCACCTGAGGCCTGTGGTAAATTCTTTGGTGGGTAGGCTTTCTCTGTTAAGAGGTTTTGTTGTGGGCTTTGGATTGGCTAGTAGGCTGTGTTGGGCCAGTTTCGCACCATTTCTTGTGGGCTGGACCGTACTCTGGTGGACTAGTGCTCTTTTATTTAGGTTGTCTGGTCTTTCATCTTGGGTTTATTCTAGCTCTAGTGGTTTAGATAATCTCTTTTGGGCCTCAACTCTAGCTGGGCTGGTATGGACTCATTTTCTTCTACTCAAATGGGTAAGAAAAATTTTGCTGTGACTAAACGTAATGGGATCCTCCCTCCTAAACGTATCACCCCTGAAGTCCTTCCTAAGGTTGCTTTGGGAGGTTCTCGTGCTAGGAATCAGATTGTTAGAGAGAAGAAAGCTCTTGTCGTTGAATTATCTAGTGCATCCATAACACTAGGTGATGAGGACACAAACGTGGAGAGCTCATGCAAAAATTCCCAGTCTACAACCAAGGACACTCCTGTAGATAACAAAGGTGACAAAGCGCCCTGGGTGAATCTCTTCACATAATGGACCATATTTTATCTTTGGACTACCGTTGATGCTTAAAGAGATGCCTCGCTATTTTGAGTTTGATGACAAGGGGGTAAGCTCTATGCCAGTCTGGATCAATCTGCCAAGATTACCTTTGGATTTTTGAAGTGCAGATGCATTGGGAAAAATTGTCTCCAAAGTAGCAAACCCATCACCACCGATAAACTCATATCCACTATAGAGAGACTCTCCTATGGTAGAGTCCTTGTAGAAGTCGATGCATCTAAAGAGCTTGTGAGGAGTGTGATGATCAAGCTCCCCCAATAACATTGTTAGAGAGCAAGAAATCATCTTTGAGCATGTACCAAAATTTTGCGGCTGTTACAAAGTCTTCGGACACTTCATGGATGAATGTAGTTTCAAAAAGCGGGCTGGGAAAATATTGGACAGTAAAGCGTCAACTGATGGCAAGAAGGATGCACGGGTTAAATATAAACAGGTTGTTGAAACCAATATGGATACTAATGGGTAGCAATCAGAAAATGAACAAGAATTCACAATGATGGTGAATAAATGAAAGAAGAACCAAGTTGCAAACAAACGGGTTGAGTGCACACAGCTTGGGAACGTGCAAGCTCAGCTCTTAGCACGTTCATAGCTCTAGAAGTCAGCTTGTGAACATATTATAGGGACGCGGGCTAAAATGAATGCATACACACGGTGTACACAAGAAATAGGTGTACGCGACGTGCAAGGTACGGGGGCACCAGACAGACCTCCAACGAGCATCAACAAAACTAATGAGCAGTATGAGACTTCGAGTTCTAAACAGTATGAGGGAGAGACCAGTGATAAGCAACATAATCTGTCCAAACTGAGTAGTGAGGGGCAGACAAGCCAAAATTTGGAGGCAATGGTAGATTGTGGATAGCCTAACCTCAACCTAGATTGCAATGGAAAACTAAAAGCAAAAAGTGATGTGCATGCCAAGAAAACGACTAAAAAGGTTAGCAAAAGGGGAAACGCTCTTGTTATCTCTTCATGAAGATTGGTTCTTGGAACATAAGGGATTTGAACCTACCCCTGAAATAAAACGGAGTTCGGGATTTCATTAAGAAGCATGATATTGATATTATGGGAGTTTTGGAAACAAAACTCGCGATACTTAAATTAAATCGTACTATGAGGAATAAATTTCATGGGATGATGCAAATCAAAAATGTTGGCACGCATGAGGCCGGGTGGATCTTGATCTTGTGGAATCCTTTCAAGGTTGTTTTGGAGGTGGTGGAGTGCACTCTACAAGTCATTCATTGTATTGCTACTTGTAAGGTAACTTCATACACCTTTCATGTTAGCTATGTTTATACTTTTCATACCATTGTTACGAGGAGGTCACTTTGGAGTAATATCATAGGTATGAATGTCTCGTTGCCTTGGTTGTTGCTTAGAGATTTTAATAATGTCTTGAAGTTTGATGAGAAAAGTAAGGTGACACCTTATGAATTGAAGGATTTTGCAAATTGTTGTATTCAAGATGGCCTTACGAATCTTAGGTCCACGGGTTGCTTTTACACATGGACTAATAATTCTACTTGGATCAAGCTTGATAGGGCTATGGTTAATGGAGTTTGGATGCAAAGTGGTGCTCTTGGATATGCCGACTTCTTGCCATCGGGTTGCCTTTTCGACCACTCTCCATGTATTGTTTATACTATGGATAGAGAAGGAAGAAATAGTAGGCCTTTTAGATTCTTCAACGTGTGGACGAATCATGAAGACTTCTTGGATGTTACTCAAAGGGGCTGGAATTTTTGGTGAATGGAACTAAACAATATGTTCTTTGCAAGAATTACACAATTTGAAGGAAGCTCGAAAGGTACTTAATGCCAAGCATTTTGAGCACATTTCTACTAGAGCTAACTTAGCTAAAACGGAGTTGGAGGAGGGCCAGAAAATGCTTCATGATTAGCCCACTAATCAACAATATCAANGAAGGAAGCTCGAAAGGTACTTAATGCCAAGCATTTTGAGCACATTTCTACTAGAGCTAACTTAGCTAAAACGGAGTTGGAGGAGGGCCAGAAAATGCTTCATGATTAGCCCACTAATCAACAATATCAAAACTTGGTTGCCGAGTTGAGGAAAAAAGCCTTTGGCCTTTGTGAAGCGGAATGCAGTTTCTATTTTCAACAAGCCAAATGCAATTATCTTACAAGAGTGACAAGTGTACTAAATTCTTCCATGATATGGTGAAAAGGAGCACTAGAAGAAACTTCATTGCTAAAGTTCTTAAGGAGGATGAGAGCTATACAACATCACAAGAGGAAGTTGCAAAACGAGTTCACAAAATTTTATAGTTAATTACTTGGTGAATGCTGCCCAAATTCCCCCATTGAGCAGTTTTTTTTTTTTTCTTAATGAAGGCCACTTAGTGATCGAGGAGCAAGGAAATTCTCTTTTGCAGGATATTTCTAGAAATGAAATCAAGGAGACACTCTTTGATATTGGTGATGACAAGTTGCCTGGACCGGATGGTTACTCCTCATGTTTCTTCAAAAAAGCATGGGGCATTATTGGAGCTAATTTTACGGAGGCCATTAAGGAATTTTTTGCTTCGGGTTCTCTACTTAAGCAAGTGAATCGCACGGTAATTGTCTTGGTCGCTAAATCTAGTCACTCTACTATTGTTGGAGATTATAGGCCTATTTCATGTTGCAATGTTTTTTACAAAGTTATTGCAGAGGTCCTTGCATCTAGATTGAGGCCTATTTTGGGTAGCATTGTTTATCAAGCCCAATCCGCATTTGTTGTATGTTGGAAAACATCCATCTTGCCCAAGAGCTCATGAGACAATACAATCATAAACTGGGTTGCTCCTACATGTTTACTTAAGGTGGATCTCCGTAAGGCTTATGATTCGGTTGATTAGAATTTTTTGAAGCAAATGCTCAAGGGTTATGCTTCCCTGCTAAATTCATTGGTTGGATCATGGAATGTGTTACCACAACCTCCTTTTCTATGGCATTGAATGGAGGAATACATGGATTTTTCAAAGAGAGGAGAGGATTGCGACAAGGTGACCCACTTTCCCCATTTAGTACCTCTCTAGAATGCTCAAGGCAGCCACGAATGAGAGTGATTTCAACTTCCATCCCAAATGTGGCCCGCTAAAAATTACACACCTTGCTTTTGCGGATGATCTTATTCTATTTGCTAGGGGTGATATACCTTCGGTGAACATCTTGATTGATTGCTTGAAGAGGTTTGGGAATGTGTCGGGATTGAGAATGAATCATTTAAAGTCCAGCCTATTTACAGCCTAATTTATGGGCAAGATCTCGAGGGCATTTATGAACTTGCCAATATCCAAAAGGGCACAATGCTTTCTCGATATCTAGGCATCCCACTTGCATCCGAGAAACTCAAGGTCAGTTGTTATACCTCCTTTTTAGACAAAATAACAGCTTATATAAGTGCTTGGACATGCTCTTCTTTGTCCTATGCAAGTAGAGCGGAATTGACTAGAGCGGTACTTCAAGGAGTCGAATGTTTTTGGCTTTCTTTGCTACCTGTTCCAGCCACAATCATCTCAAGAATTATTAGTCTTTGCCGAAACTTCCTTTGGGGTTCTAAAAAGCCTTTGGTTCCTTGGAAGGATCTATGCTTGTCGAAAAATGAAGGGGGCTTGGGTTTTAGAGATATGAAAAGCTGGAATTCAACATTGTTATCTAAAGTGTTGTGGAATATTCATCTCAAGAAGGATACATTATGGGTTCGTTGGGTGCACCAATACTACCTTAAGGGAGATAGCATTTGGGAGGTCTTGGCTTTGAAAGACCATTTCCCCACTCTTCAAAAAATTGCTGGAAATTAGGGACGTACTTCAGCAATTTCCTGGGCAGAATATATCCGACCAGCACGTTTTGGAGAGAACATATCAGATTTTGGCCAAATCTTAGGGTTTGTTGGGGACGATTTTTGTATGGCTAAGGTATATGAATTTTTTCGTCCTGGACAAAGGAGGTTTGGAAGCACTATATTACGCCTAAACATTCATTCATGCTATGGTTGGGAGCTCAATCTAAGTTACTCACCAAAGATAAGTTGCATTATTTGGATATTGAGCGTAATTGCATTTTTTGTGCTTCACGTGAAGAGACATGTTGACACCTATTTTTTTGAATGCTCTTTCTCCTCAAGTGTTTGGAAAAGCATTAAGGTTTGGTTGGGCATCACAAGGGCCATGACTACTATGGCAGGTGCACTTAAATGGATGAAGAAGGAAGCAAGAGGAACATCATGGCACAACAAAACTAAAAGGATTGCTTTAGCTAGTTCCGTCTACTACATTGGGATGGCAAGGAATATGATGGTTTTAGAAACTCTTAGAACCCATGTCGAGAGCACTGTACGGTGAATCAAAACACATGTATACAAAGTTATGTTTTCTTTGTATCCGAGTGTTTTGATTCAATATGAAACTATGGCTACTGGAAATTAGTCGTTTGTACATCTTTTGCCCGGGAATGCCCGGTGTAATTGTATGCTTTCTCATTTGTGATTTTGCCCGGAAGTGCTCGGAGTATTTGTATAACGCACTTGATTTGTGATTCATTCGGGAATGCCCAGAGTATTTGTACATGCTTTTGATCAATATAATTTATTTTTACCGATAAAAAAATAGGGTTTTGTATCTATTACCTCTTTTGGCCGTCCCTGTAGGTTAAATAGTAGGTTGAATCTGGTCTCCATAAGAATATGCTCTTGTTAAATAGATTGTAGGGTGTTGCGCATGCAGTACAAAATGCCGGTGCGTGCGCACCATTATAAAATATTCCTTTTTGTTGCACGTTGGTCCCTCAAATTCGTTCTTCATTCTTTTTAGCACATTTTTTATATCTTCTTAGTCATCCATCTTCCAATTCCATCTAATTACTTCCACCCCTCCTCCAATCATCCACGTTAGGTCCGAATCAACTATTAGTACTTTGCGATTTAGTCCCCGTACTTTGAATTAAGCCCAATTTAGCCAATTTTTCGCTTCTTTTTGTCTAATTCCATCGTTTTTCCTCGATTTGTACCAAGCAAACGAAATATGTATAACATTAAGCCTCAATCCATCGAAAATAACAATAATTACTCTAGTTTAATGAATGAGATAAGTGTATCACGGTACTTGACAAGAATATACTATTCTTGTGAAAACGACAATTTATTCACACTTTACTACTTTTCACGATATTATATTTTCTTTAACTTTTTCTAATGTTATATAATCATCTATATCAACAATATTGCACTTTCCAAATTATTTTTTTGGTTTACTCTCTTGATATTTTATTTGAGTTCGAGTTCGTATGTTGGATCCTCTACTTCATTCTAAAGTTGCATTTACTTTTGGTCTGTATTGAAGATTTGACTTTACTTCTACTTTAATATTTTCTGTACATGTAATTTAATTTGATTTCTTAATAAATTATCATGAGTTCATGTCGAATCATTCTTCGGACATGTAACTTTATTTGTATGTATGCAGACGTGGCCATTTATAACCATATAACTTGTATAGATCGTTCGAAAAAGGTCCTCTTAACTTTTCCTGATTGAAAGTGATTGTCGGCAGCAAAAGTTCACTGATTAAAACTAAACTCAAGATATGACAGGATCACTAACGGGTCGATCCACGAACACGTAATGGATGCACCATATACAGACACGTTAGGGTCCGGCCACATTTCGGATTTGGATAATGCTATGTGGCTTTGTGTTGGTGATTATTGCAATTGCCCAACAGAACATGGACAAATTGCTAATGAATCAAATGTTGGACGGGCCACAGTCAAGTGATTGATTTCATGTTTGATGAAAGTGTTACATCCGCCATGAAAGCAATAAGTTATTGGATGATTATACAAGTATTATTTCACGGAAATCGGAAAAAAAGTAAACTTATTAAGTATATGTTTGTTTCTCATTTTTTAAAATTTATTTTTCTATCTAACACATTTTCAGTCACACATTTTATGAAATTAATTACTTTTATATCAAAATCTACCAAAAATTTGATTTTTATCTAAACCAAATAAGAGCTGAGTATCATAGTATCTATTTTCTTCGTAGTATGATCGTGCAATTTGCAACTACTTAAAAAATTTTCCTCCTTGTAATATTTAGATAAACATATGAACATTTATTTTTTATTTTTTTAAAATATTGAAAAAGTAAAGAAGAATGGCACTCCTTTCATTTTCTCCTTATCATGGTTAAAGGCGTATAACAGGTCAAGTGAAATCGATTGACCTAGCACATTTAGAAACACACGAGGTGCACCACAGATATTATTGGCCGGTTTTTTTTAATTTAATTTAATTTTGAAAACGAGTTATACCCTAAGTACATAGAATAACTCACCGAATTTCTATAGGATGCTGCAGCAGCACAGGATGCTGCAGCAGCATCCTGTGCATCTCTATGTGTATATGTTTTCTCATCTTTGAATCTATGCTGTTCATTTTAAATTTCTGTACCAATTTTCTGTATTTGTAGATTGATTCTTTGAAAACCATCCTTGCCTGAGAGTCAAGCTTGCACAAAAAAGACTCGATATGCATTAATCCACAATAGTCCTAGGTCACAGACTCACAAGACCAAGTTAAATAAGTTGGATTGAATTTAAAAAGATCTGATCTACCTTTACATCTCGAATATGATTATATAAGTTTATATAATATACATTCGATTGTGCATACTACACACACTTATACATAAACCTTGAGAGGTCATGATACTAGCTCCTCAACAAACATTAGCTTGTATTTTT
This sequence comes from Fraxinus sp. 1973-6204, assembly GCA_903798365.1. Classification (NCBI taxonomy): domain Eukaryota; kingdom Viridiplantae; phylum Streptophyta; class Magnoliopsida; order Lamiales; family Oleaceae; genus Fraxinus; species Fraxinus sp. 1973-6204. Next base: position 7,405 of record CAIGRR010123120.1, on the reverse strand, counting down.
CATAGAGTATTATGCATATCATTTATACATATTTCATTTCATCGCTCTAACCTTTACCCACCGACCTAACCATTCGCAAAGAAAAACCGTACGACATTGAAGGTGGGAAAAATGCTTCTTCCTTTTTTCCACTTAATTTTCACCAAACAAGAAACCATCTTGTCACATTTATGTAGAAGCTCATGCAAAATATATTATTAAAAATTCTAGACTTTTCCCCTCCATGGAAATGGAAATGGACCCATTGCTGAAATCTTCATGTTCTTTAAATAGCTTCTCTATGGGACCAACTAAAACATTGGTCTAAAGCAATCAAACATTTTCACATTGTAAAAAAGGCCCAAGTGATTTTAGTTTATAATTTAAGGACAAGTTTCCAAATATTAAATGACAATTTAAGATAATATCAAAGATGGTATTCCATTTTTATGGCTTGATTGCACTATAATATGATTTTGACATTGCTACCTCATGCAATAAAGCCTAACTCTAACAATAAGATTTTAGAACATGTCCATTATATAGATTTAAAGATTTGGAGTAATAAAAATGAGAAATAATCTATTAAACATCGTGTTAAGCAACGATAACATGACACATTAATTAATTAGTGAACACGTTTGTAATAGTTCCCACGAATTAAATAATTCAACAACTAGTTGATGTGAAAGGTCATTGAAACTTAGCATACGACATTTAATAGATCATTTCTCTAATAAAAATAAGCATCATAATATTTATTAATCCTTATTCATTTCTTGATTATACCTTGACACAAGCCAAAATTGATGTTTGCATCATTCGCAAAGATAAAGTGGGAAAGTGCTGGGTATGATTTCGAAGCATTTAATGATATTAACTCGTGTTAGATCATAACTTAGCACTTCTTCAGCTAAAATCAACTGGCTGAAATCGCGAGAGGGAAAGATCATAAGAGAAGATTGCCCTCCCGTTAGCGCAAGGGAAAGAATTACCTGTTTCACAATGGTTCTAACATGATAAGGGATAAATGCATAGTGTCAACATAGGTGAAACTAGATAGATATCAATTTTGAAATTAATGAGATGTTGCGTGGTATTATAAGAGGGGACCCCATTTGCACCACAGGGCTAGCAGAATGACCCATTTCTTCAATGGGTCCCTTCTCCCCCACCCCCACACACACCACCCATCTCCACGCTATCCTACCCTACCCTACCCTACCCTACCTTATCTACCATACCCCATCTCCTTTACCCTGTCTTACAAGTGTTGTATGAGTCATTGGGAAATGATAGAAGTAAGGGTGTCGTTATACCTTCTGATATTACAATACATGTACTGCATATATATTCCTTCCATTTCTCTGCTAAATTTTGTCAACGTCTCTTTTCAAAAACCAATTTTGTCAATTCATTTATCTCTTTTGTATTTAAATCCCTGCAAGACGTTGCAATTCGTACAGAATTTCTTGATGTATCAAATGTAAAATCATATGCAGAAACAAGAACACGCTCTAAAACCTACAAAACTACACACTGCTCATCTTAACAATGAATACTGAGCCTAAGAATTCAGAAACTGGTTTGATTAAAAAACCTCACGAAAATCCAGAAAATTCTGCAGAACCTGGCACCAAGAAGATCAAGAGAATCCGTGAAAGTGCCACAAATGGAAAACATCCAGTCTACCGGGGTGTTCGAATGCGGAACTGGGGGAAATGGGTGTCTGAAATTCGAGAGCCACGCAAGAAATCGCGTATATGGCTTGGAACTTTTCATACACCAGAAATGGCTGCTCGTGCTCATGATGTAGCTGCTTTGAGCATTAAAGGCAGCTCCGCCATACTGAATTTTCCGGAACTTGCAGCCGCCCTGCCGCGGCCAGTTTCACTTAGTCCACGAGATGTTCAGGCGGCGGCGGCTAAAGCAGCTGCAATGGAGAAGTTTGATTTGATAAAATCGCCTTCATCTGCTTCGTCAAGTACTTTATCTTCCTCTTTATCATTGTCATCTCTTGTTACTGCTATAGACCTCTCAACAACTTCAGAAGAATTAAGTGAGATTGTTGAATTGCCTAGTCTTGGATCGGGTTTCGACTCGCTGGAACTGCGGAATGATTTTGTTTATGTTGAGAACGGGTGGTTTGACTTCGATCCTCCTCCACCGCAGTGGCTGAGCGCCAGCAATGGTGGTGGTGGTAGTGCTGCTTATGATGATGAAAATTCGAGCTGCTTTGAAGCTTTGTTATGGAATTATTAGTGTGTACCTATGTTGGTTTGTCTTTATTTGTGTGTTTTAGGAAATTAGCCCTTTTTATTTTTCATTGAAGGGCTAAAGAAGCTTTCTTCATCCACTCATCCCACCCCACCCAAACCCACGCCTCAAACTCTCTTCTTTGTATGTTTGTGAACCTTTTCCATGAATCTAACTATACAGTTTTAGGGTTGGTTTGATGCATACAAATCAAACTATCTCCCGTGTGATTTGCGGGCTACTGCACATGGAGCGATGTTTACCCAGTAGACATTCACGGGTAATGGCTGCGAGTTCCTACGTTAAAAATAAAATAAAATTGAGATACGTAATAAGTAAACGATAGTCACTAAAAAGGGTTAGCGACCAAATTATCGACAGGTCTGAACATGTTACCTTCATAAAACATTTCCATCTACTCATCGAAAACATTTGGTTATAAATTTCTTTATAGCAAGTGATGATGGAGAATCTATGATAGTGACCAATATTTCCTAAAAGCCTAATTTGCACTAGAAAACTTTTGGCACACAATAAAAAGCAAAGCCACTTTATTATTTTAAAAGTTCTTTTCTTTTTGAGTAAAATTTTTACTTTTAAATATGCTAGAATTTGTTGCTTTTCTTTTATTTGGAAGTATAATAAGGTTATTAATTTGAACAGCAAGACAGTAATAAGTATTAACTTTCATTAAGTTATTTATTTTAGTTGTGAACAACAAACACTTATTTTAAAAGTTATTTACTTATAAGTAAACGTTAGCCAAACATACAGTAGCCACCTGTAATTAGAACAAATGGTCTAATCAAGAATTGTCAGATTGAATGCAATTCATTGGATAATTATATCCTTCTTAAATACATATTGGTCAAGATTTGACGAGTTTTCAGAATTCCAAAAGTAGAAAGAAGCACTTATTGGTAAATACATGTTTGGTTATGGTCAAAAAGCACTTATTGATTAAAAAAAAAACTTATACTTTTTTTGTGAAAACGCTCTACCTATGTTCAGTTTATACTTTATAATCGAGGTTGACAATTGAAATAAAACTTTTACAGTGACAATAGTATCCTTGTAACTATTTTAATGAAATGTCAAATGCATTCAAATCAAACCCTACACATCAATATATCCAAACAAAAGAACTATTAGGAAAATAAATAAAAAAATTCATGGATTGAATATATCAATACTGTGGGTATATATGTTGGTAAATAATTCCATATTAATATTGATAAAAGATTCTTGAAATAATTCATGAGGTTGTAAAGTTACTTCATTTGTCTTGTTTTAATATATATATGTGTGTGTGTGTGTGTGTGTGTGTGTGTGTGGACTATTTGAAAATATCAATATTCTTGGAATTTCACTACCTGTTTGAACTTTAGACAAACAAAATTGCTTGATGACTTTTCTATGCTCGAATACCAAATTGAGAACTTTGTTAAAAGGAGTGGCTCAGATCCTTATATGTTTATTAACTGTTGTCTTGGTATAATTTAAAAGATAGAATTTAAGACTTTTACCCCAACAGACGTAGTTTATAGATTGATTGTAACGGTAAAAATATATTCGTGTAGTAAATTCCATATCTATTGAACTAACAAGACTGAAGAAGACTTCCAGAGCTGGTTAGCCATTTTTAATAATTATTTTCCGCGGTTCCGTTATGCGTAAAAAATCGTTTTACAGCTTGAAAAAAAACCCTCATAAGTGAAATTTCTCCTTATATTTCTTCCTTTAATTTGTTATTTTTTTTTATAAATAATCAAGTTGGAATTTATCCTCTTAACACACTTGAGGAAATATGGTAATTCCTTGGTATACAATCGATTTACACACTAATCCTGTAGATACATAACAATAGTCAATGGTGGGTCAACCCATGTTCATGTGTCTATATATAGCCTAACATATTTTCTTAATTTCTTCAGAGACAAAAAACCCTTTTAGTCGAAAACATATCATCTTCTAGTGACCTGAAAAAAGCCATATAAGATGCAGTATGTTTAATCATGTAATTGTGTGTGTAAGACTTTCACTCTTTTCACACACACATGTTTGTGTATTCTTGAAGCCCACCAAGTTAAAAGTTTTCTGCATTTCTTGTCCCCTCTAATAATTGAGCAACTTTCTACACAAAATCTTTGTATACTGCATGTGCCTCTAAACACACATCAGACACCAAAATCTGCAAACGACTACCCCATCTCATCCTTTGATTTTTATGCCCTGCTATTGGGCCCGCCAGCCCCCCCTCCAATAGGGGGAGGCCACATAGGCGCCCGGTTTTTGGGCCAGGCTTTGAACCGGGCCAAGAATAATTGCCCTTGATTTTTTATATAGATATAGATTTGGCTAGTACGAGAAATCAAATCACCACACGATGACCCCATTAAACTGTGGCTCTTTCTTGACTAGTCCCAATTGCATTTGTATTATAGTCATTCTCGCACATGATCTTTTATCAATGTCGTTGATATTGCCCAACACCACTTGTTTTTCCTTGAATATAGAATTGGAAATTGATTTTTTTTTTAATTACAATAAAAACAAACTTCTTGGAGATGGAGAGTAAAAAGAAAAGAGAAATAACTAAAATTCGTGCACCAAATCTCGTCGTTATATGTCGAGTGAAGAGTCTCTTTGGTAGTTGGTTATTTTTGAACTCGTTGCTTAAAGTAGAGTGTGTGTAAATTTATAGAGTGAGTCTACGGGTACATCCGGGTGTCCATCGGGGTGTCCATTAATGTATAAGTAGATTATTCCAAATTTATAACAGTGCTCAAATTCAGGAAGTTCATAACATACTCACGGGATAATCTCATCATTGTACATTGTTGACGCCAAAAACTTGCTTACGCGTTTAGTCACTTTTTCACTATGAATCTACTAGCAAATCAAAATTGGATAATATTATTGCACCAATTTAAGGATAAGTGACATAGATGCACTTCTGCTCAAAGTTGGCTGGCCCAAAGTGCATTTAACCCAAATTTCACTCAATGGCTCTTATAACGGCTCTTACAACGGCGTAGAATTTCGTGATTGAGCTGATCTCCATTCCAATCCCCATACAAGCCCTTTCGAATTCGAATTCTAGTATTCTGCAATTGTATCCCCGAATTTTTTGTATTTTGCATGGCCGAAGACGATGGCAGTGGGAGAAATTTGTTCAAGTTTTCAAGCTAGATAGTTTAGGTTTTGATGTTCCCTTCCTAAAATTGGGTTAAACAGTCACTTTTATGAACAAAGTGAACAAGAGATCATGTCAAAAAAATTCGTTTTTAAATTCTTTCTTTGTTTCAATAAAAGAAATCCATAGAAATCCGGAATTAACTCAAGAAGTCTCGAGTAGGCGAGTAGCTATCTTGAATAATAACTTCTTGAAACGGAATCCCATAAGCTTCTTGAGAGATCACAAGTAGCTACTCGAAATCTCAAGACCTCTTTGAGAGATCCAGATCAAATTCAAATGGGGAAAGGGGAAGGAGAGGTAAGGGTAAAATGTGGGAGGGAAGGTAAAAACTTAGCCCCTGTTTCGTACACATTAAAGTTTTCATTCTCATTTTTCTACTCATTTTCAACCACACATTTTTCAATAAAATAATATTTTTCATCACATCAATAACTTTTCCCTCTTTTTCAACCACACATTCTCCATCAATCTACTATTCCAGAATACATTCTTCTAAAATAATGTGGCTCAAACACACCATAAATCACCAAAATTCATAAACGATAATTATTTAAAATTATTCGTATATNCAACCACACATTCTCCATCAATCTACTATTCCATAATACATTCTTCCAATATAATGTGGTTCAAACACACCCTTAATATATATTTTTTTTTTCTTGTTTCTAACTATGTTTGGATAAATTATATTTTTTTAGATTTAAATATTAAATATTTTAATAGTGAAATTAGAGATACTTAAAAAAAATTAACTTAATTTTTTTAAGTTCAACCAAAAAAATAAAATAAAATAAAATAAAATAAACCTTATCCTAACATACACTTGAAAGATGAGTGAAACAGATACTATTATTTTAATATGGTTGAACCCTGAAGAAAAATAGAAAAATACCTAACAACTGTGCTAGTCCATGATTTTTAATTAATAAAAAAATATTTTTCTTCTTAATGTAGGTTTCTAAGTTGGGCATGTTTTGGTTATAATGTTGCATTAGGGGACATATTACTTTATTATTGTCCAGAAGTGAAACTAAGGGAGCTATGAGGAATAAAAAATCGAATATAAAATACTTTATAAGACTTTCTAATTTCATGTAAATTGAAAAATAAAAACTCAAATATCTCATAAAGTGACAAAACAATAAGTTTAAAGTGGTTGTACCTTGGAATTCGAACTCCATTTCAACTTTCGTATCAAACAATCAAAGTAGAAATTGAATTGTTCGGATGTGATATTTTTTATGAAATTTAAATCAATCAAACGGACCCTAAGTATTTTGACTTTACATATTCTTGTCATTATTGAAATATAGTTGAAGAATTTCTGTACAAAGTACACTCTATTACCCTGCAACAAGTGGAGGTTAGGAGGGAGGAGTGGGGTTCACATAAGGGAAAAGCCACCAAGTGGCGCCCCCTGTTTTTACTTGGTCACTGAGTCTGGCTCAGTAGACTGGTCCTTCACATAATTAGTGTTAAGTATCGAGAAAGTATGTATCAAAAATCATGTCGACTAAACAGAAAAGAAAATAATAGATTTACTAGACAAATTGAGCTACTTTTCCAAATAAATTTGTTATTTGGATGGAACTAATTTTTTTTTTACAAGGATATTAGAGTCACCTCAAACTTAACCATGTAAATGCACGATATGCATCTTCAATTGCCACCAATTGAAGATGTGGATTCAATTAATTGTGATTATCTGAATTATTGGCTCCGAAAGGCAGTTGTAGTCACGTAAGGAAGTGGCCCCGAAAGGGAAGATTTAGGCATTGATAAAGCGTGATCAAATTCTTAATTTGAGAAAGGGATATATTATCGCTTGAGGGAAGACGAAATGATGTAGTACTTCATTTGATGGGGAATGTTGGAAAGGTGCAATAAAAATCGACAGACTGGATATGTTACAAATAACATGTGAAAAAAAAAAAAAAAAGAACATAATATTCCTTTATTTGGATTAAC
>CAIGRR010123071.1:0-14276 GCA_903798365.1 Fraxinus sp. 1973-6204 | reverse complement strand
TAGAGAGAGCATGACTAATTCTATGAACAATATAATAAATATTAAGTCAATCTCAAAATTAATTCAAGATGAGAAGAATAAACCATTAAATCAATTTAATTTCAATTGTAACTCTAAAATCTAGTTTCCATAAAACACAATTACGCATATTTGTATTGGAATAAGATCAGAAGAGCGACTTTATACATCTATCATAAAGTAGTAAACAATCCATCAATAGCGTTCGTGAGATTATAATTCAACAAATATTTCAATTCGCCGATAGAAAAAGCGTGACTGAATCTATGATTAATTTAATAAAAGTTAAATCAATCTCATTAAAAATTCATGGAAAGAAACTATAAATTCTAGAATTGTTCAACAAGAAAATACCAAAATACGTGAATAATAGAGTGTAGATTGCATGGATCAAACACATAAAAGATTTTTAATGTCNGATTAATTTAATAAAAGTTAAATCAATCTCATTAAAAATTCATGGAAAGAAACTATAAATTCTAGAGTTATTCAACAAGAAAATACCAAAATACGTGAACAATAGATGTGAAATCACCAATTTCGAAAGAGTTCCTCCCTAGCTTCACCAATGTTTTAGTTCTTCATGAGTTTCTTGAGCCAAAATCAATGGAAGAAGGAGCGTTCTGGGACGTTCTGGGGTCTTTTAGAGTTGAGAAATCGTGTCAAAATAAGTTACCATAAGTGTTTGAGTCGTAGAAAAAAATCAAAAATTTTGTCACAGAAATGACCCATGCGGCCGCATGGAACAAAGAATTGCCACCCTTGAATTCTAGGTAGATGACCATGCAGCCGCATGGTTATAATTTTTACCCGTCAGACAGCTTTCAGTACTTTAGTCGTATCTTCCTCTTCCGATGTCCGATTGAGGCCATTCAAGATGGTTAGAAAGCTAACTCAAAGGGCTGCAACTTTGATTCGGATACCATCTTCGAATTCGATCTTTTTCCATATCAAAAACTAGTCTCAATATGAGGCTGAAATCGGTGTAAAACTTTTCAGCTTGAAAGTTGATATGTGATAATGTCTTGGTTGTATTTCATCCCTTTGACTCATTTTTTCATCCCATAGACCTTTGACAGTCTCGAATCTTCATCACAAGGTTAGAAAAAAGTTTATATTATTTTCACTTTAGTCCCTGAACTTTTATTTTCCTCCATTTTGGTCATTTTTCACTTATTTCTCCTTATTTCAGCTACATTCTTTACTTTGTCCTACAAAACACAAATTACATAGAATTAAGCTATATTCTAACATATTAATCACCGACTTTTCATGTTTTGACAGTGAAATAAGTGTGTAAAAACGCATTTATCAAGCACTAAAGAAAATTTTTATTGCAGACAAAAAAATGGGGTCGGGTTTGTCAGACTCAAATTGGGAAGGGTCATATACCGTAGTCGAAATAATAAGGTCAGGAACATATAAATTGGAGGACCATAACAAAGAACCTCTCAAACATCCCTATAATGGCGAACATTTGAGCAAGTATTATGAATAAAATAGCGTTAAGTAAAAATACATTGGTTTTTTACTCGTGCAAATGAATTATTTCTTGGTAACTTGGACAACTCACAACGATGTTTGTCCCACATATCACTAGGAAGATCTTAGATATGGCAAGTTCTTTCATATAAACAAGCTTATTAACTTGAGCAAAATACGTTACTCATATAAACAATATACAATTATAACAGAAAATGCATAATTTTTTGCAAAGAAAAGTTACAAGTACAAGGCCAAATTTACTAAATCAGCTAAAAAGATTACATTCCAAACCGATTAACCTAGCAAAATTCCTATTTGAACGGTTGGGTTCACATAATGGCAATACTCCTAAGATCATGCAATTGAAATGGCAGACAGAAAGCGTTTTAGTGGAATTAAGTTTGGCAAAATGAAACTTGATTGTCTGATAGCCCATGATAAAGTAACCAACTAGAACCATCGCTTTTCCACCAAGATGCATATATGTAGAAAATGCAAAAACATGAAAAATTTTCATATTTCTTAATCCTAGTTATATGTTGATTATGTTGCAAGTAGGGGATTGTTCCAATCCTGAAAGCTTGTACAATCATATATCTCCTAGACACAGGAACTGTAAAGAACAAACGAGAAAAATACAATATTAAGATCAACAAGAATGATATTAAAACACTATCAACACCATCCCGAGTATCATTAACTTGAAAATACATCACGTGACATGAATTTTCTGAAGGATTGATAATTTTAAGAAAGAAATGTAATAACTCTTCTTCTTTTTTTTGGTTTCGAAAAGAAAAACAATGACAATAACATAGTATATATAAGTTTAAGAAGTAAATCACGGTTATTAAAATCAATAAATTCAATCTTGATCATCAAAAAATGAAGTGATCCCAACTTTTGAATACGAAAGGACACATTCAAACAAACGATACAAATTGGGCTATGCCTCACGTGCATAGAGATGAATGCATATTAGAATTGGTAATTATGAAGGAGTTGTTTCAATTAATCAATGCGTCCACTATCATTAATGCTCATGAAGTTCCAATATATATTCTTTGCCTCAAGTGAATAAGTTCGCCACTTAAGATAAAGAGTAATGTCATTCATTTCCAGTGGGGATGGAAATACAGTTTAGATGGTTCTAAATGATAGGTTAAATGAAAGGTAAAATTAAATGATTTATTTAATTTTACCTATCATTTAACGCCACATTAATGCCACATAGACTGTGTTTGCATCCCCAGTGGGGATGAATATCATTACTCTAAGATAAATAATTAAGCTCGAACTTTAAGTACTATTATGGGTTAATTCATCCGATCTCATCTTTTGCAAAATATTAGCCTACCCAAACAAGAAAGTTGGGTAAGATTTTGGGTTCACTTATTACAAGAGGTTTTTAAAGCGTATAATAATATTTTTTTTTTTTTTTTAAATGATATGAATCCACTTGAAAAATCTGAAATAAGTCCTAAGTCAAATATAAATGATTATACTCGGACTTCAGAGACGATTTGTTATTAATAAAATATTCATAAGTCTGGGTGTCCAAGCAAGTAGTTTTAAGAGCTAATGTTTATGCGAATTCAAAATTAGTCGATGAACATTAATAAGTGCAAAGCCTCATGATTGACCTTAAGTGCATAATGGGAGCCAACATACTTTAACAAAAGTATAAGAATTAAACGGGTGAATAAAACATAATTAGATAGTCAAATTAGCTAAAAGTCAGCCAATCAATAACTGACACATCTCACTAACAAAAAAATACCCATTACCCCCAATGCTTGATTAGAAATATGTAAATTGACATATCAAAGATGAATAAAGGCATGCAAATTTTAGTAACTTCTTCCCAAATAACCATTTTCTATTGCTCCAATTTGAGCATTAGAACATAGAGTTTCGATAGCCCTAAAATAATTAATCAAGAGGTGATGAATTACTTTCTGAAACGTTTTTCGAAATAATTTTAAATTAAGTAATTCACAAAACGTTGACTAATCAAGTAATAATCCTAAACGAAATATGAGTAAAATGATAGAGAGTGCAAATGATATCTTTATGGAGCTTTGATCCATATCAATTATCTACGTACTCCGTTACCAAACTCTCTGTCACGGGTAAGGACTTTTCAATATTTGAATGACTTATAGTACAATCAAAATTCTTACAATACTTTCAATCTTACAAACATGTAGCAATGATCCTTATACAATTTTGAACTTTCAATATACATCAATATGATCCAAAGATTTAAAGAAATGGTTTTACAATGATTTTTTTTTTAATAAATGATATCAATAAATTAAGTACTAAGAGAGACTAACACTTCAATGAATACTAATGAAGAATAGCTCAAGTATTGGACCCGAGATTTTGATGAATATGATGTTTCAAGAGTTTGATTCAATCAATCAAAATTTTTCAATATGAAGATTTAAAAGAAATAAATGCAATCTAAGCTAAAATATTTGCTCAAAATATTTTTTCAATACACTCGAAGGACCCCTTATATTTATTACATAAGAAAATCAATTTATAGATAACAATTTGCAAAACTTTTTGTTAGTTCAAATGAGAGATCGAACGACCTATAATAGTTCGGATAAACAAAAATATATTTGTTGGACAAAATGGTGAGAAGTCATAGTGGTCAAATTTCGAATCGTTGTATTTTGGATTGAACAGTCACATCATTCACCCGATTTATTGGGTCGATCGACTGATTGTCGAACTAATTGTTCAATTGGACTTGATTTGGTCCGTTCCGAATATTTTTAAAAAAAGTGGAATTTTGTAAAGTCCTTTCAACTAGTTTTTCGAAAGTAAATGATATTTTAGAAATACAATTTTGATCTCCTTCTCCTGTGTCAGCCAAAGGCTGACACAGGCAAAACAAAACCTTTTTTGTTTTTTGTTTTTTTATTTATTTTAAACTTAAGGTTATGTTATCGTATATATAATAGATAAAATTAGGAAATGGACTTCGATAATGCCACTAGTTGTGTCAAGTTTATTTTTAAATCTGCTGCCTTTTTCAATTTCAATCAAGTTGGAATCAATATATGAAACAATGATTTATTGGTTTCATCAGAGTAAANAAGGTTATGTTATCGTATATATAATAGATAAAATTAGGAAATGGACTTTGATAATGTCAGTGGTTGTGTCAAGCTTATTTTTAAATCTGCTGCATTTTCCAATTTCAATCAAGTTGGAATCAATATATAAAACAATGGTTTATTGGTTTCATCATAGTGAAGTGCGGAGATTTTTAATTTTTTTTTCCTCTCTTTTCTTCTCTCAAGTTAACAGTTTTTTTACTTAATATAAACATACAATTAAAATGAATACAATAATAAAAAAAAAATTAAAGGACATACTTTAAGTTTTAAAAAAAATAATAAAAAATAAATAAATTGTGTGTCAACCTTTGTCTTACACAGGAGAAAAAAAAATATTTTTTGATCTCATGCGCGCAAAATTGTCATTACAAAATATCTAAGTATTAATATATTTGCATTTGCCATTTGATCTAAAAATCTAATTTTTGGATGTGCGCAAGAGGCCAAAATTGTCATTACAAAATACCAAAGTATTAATATATTTACATTTGCCATTTGATCTAAAAATCTAATTTTGGATCTTTCTTTGAAATCTGGGACTAATTTGGCTAATACTTTTCTTTAGAAATTTGCGTTATTTGACGCGTCTTTTGTGGTCTGTCAAAATGATAAACACGTGCAGATAAAGTGTAGAGACTATTAAGAGATTATGCTAAACTCTGTAGTTTTCAATTTTACCCCGGAACAGTTGCTTCCCAACGCCCTACCGCCTACCGGCCAAGATTATCATCCGCTCGGTCTCTAATTGTTGCAAAACAATTGAAATCAGAGAATTTGAGCAAACTTCTCGACTTTTGGCGTACAGACTTGGTAAGATTCGTCTTGCCTTTGCTCACTTTGCGACCTAATCTTTACTTAATCAATTCCGGGCTTAATTTATTTTTCTTCCTTTCTTTCTAGGTTGAAAATTTATGGGTTTGATTATGATAATTTGGCTGATTGAAACTGAAACATGATGTTTTTATTGAAACGAGTAAAAGGGATGATCATGTCAATACTTGATGTAAGAAATGGAATGCAGGCGTTAATAAGTTGACGTCATGATGGATAAAATTGGGAGGTCTATAACTTGTATATGTGTAGGCAAATAGATTTTCAAGGTGAAAACATTGTAAACTTCTAGACATGTCCAATGCTTGGGATTGCAGTGGCAAGCAAGTTGAAAGGCTTGCCGTCTGCTTGGCATTCATTTATAATGAATAGATGGTCAAACCTAAAATTGGTCTCCAGTGAGTTCTATCTACCACTAAATATTTTGGTCTACGTGTGCTTTACCTGCTCTATAAAATAGAATGGTATTATGTATTTTATTTGCTCTATAATAAAAATAAATAAAATAGAAAGGAAGGGAGAGAGGGAAAATCCAATATACTTTTTTTTTTTCTCTCTGCTATGTTAGCTTGACATAATCCTTGTATTGGAGAGGATTTTTTGAGACAATGCTTAGTTTGCTTGTGTGCATAAACATTTTAGCAATCCACGGTTGCATTTGCAATGTTCTTAGCATTGAGACTTGAGGTTCCATTTGGAGGAGTAACCCAAACCGCTAGTATTTGATGTGGGATTTTATCCTTGTGCCTTCGATGGCGGCTCGTTTGAGCACAACTATCTTGAAATTTGAATACTCGTTTGAGTTTCACACAAACACAATCGTTTGTTTGAGTTCAAGTGACTTTGATATGATTCTAAGAGTTGAAATTCCAACTTAAAATGTCAATTTTAGTAAGAAGAATAACCCAAGCCTTTACATGTTGTCTAGTATTTTTAAACTTATATGATGTGAGATTTTACCTTAACAATTAGTTGTTTTTACTTTTGACGCTTTCTGTTGTTGAAACATTATAGTTCAATTTTCTTGGATCTTGATCTTTGTCTCGATTTAGTGATATTGCTGTTCTTCCACTACAATTTTTCTGTGTTCCTTGACTTTGTAATTTTGTATAATAAGCGTTCTCATAAATACATAGGATACACCTGTGAAAAGCTTCCACTTTGGGACCTATATTGTCCCTTTAAGGGCATTGCCATCATATTTGTCTAGCCAATGGCAGCTGCCAGTGCTTTGCTGGTGCCCCAGGAATGGAGATTTCAAAGAATTCGTGGTTACACTGGCCAAGCAAAGGTACATGACCTATCTTATCTAAATACATTACTAAGTCATTTATGTACGTTTCCAGATTGCTGATACTTCATTAATTTAATTATTCTAGCAAATAATGAATTAGGTCCAATTATGCCTATTTCCCAAGCATAATGCATGGCCATTTATTTACATTTCCAATCACCAATGCCTTTCTTTGTTTGTTTCTTTGTCATTTCTTAGGGCATGATGGAAAAGGTCCAAATACGCTCTTTTAGCATACCTTCGTCATCACATTCTTTGGTATGCTCCTCTTTAGCCTCAGAATCGTGTGGTGTTACGATGCATTTCTAGATTAATTAATTTTTCCTTCTAATACCTTGTTTGCGTTTGTAATATTTGCGGGCACGTCTTGCATTTCATCTGTTCTCTGCACTTCCATCATTAGAACTGAAACTACTAGTTTTCAGTCTCACATTTAACCTCAGAACTTTATACTTGGATGTTCCTGTATTTAATTTTTACTAACTTTTGCTTAATAATAATCTGATTGTTGTTGCATTGATTAAGCAATGCTGTTTTCCCTGTATCCAGACACAATCGCTGATTCACATGAACCTGCTTTCTGTGTCTCTATCAACTTTTCTCTCTTACCATGTGTTTTATGTACTAAATTATAGTTCAAGCTTTGCTGCTATTTTCTTCTCTTGGAAGGTAACTTGGTGAATCTGCATTTTGCCAGTTAAATCTTCAGCAAAAGGATGCTTCAAATCTCCATCTCTTAAGGAGTGTGTGTGGGAAATTAAATCACATATCTACTAGATGTGATATATTCTTATGCCATTCCCTTCTAAAACCAGGTGGAGGGAATGAGATTCCTATTGTGAGATCAGCTGCTGTGGTGATTACAAGGTATTATTTGCTAGTGATTAGTTTGGAGTGGTCTCTTTTTCAACTGGAAAGGGGGAACTGGTTAGGGCCTATTTTTCCCCATGCTCGCTGAAGAGTAAAGAGAAAAGATAATTTCCATTCAATTATGTCATTTTATTATGCAGATCATATAATGCTTTTCTCGGAAGACCTATTGTGCTGCAATTGGTTCCTGCTGTGGCTATCATTGCCTTTGCAGCATGGGGTATTGGACCACTCATGCGACTTGGCAGGATCCTTTTCCTTCATGTACTGATTTTCATTTACTAGCATTCTTTCTCTTTCAAATTTTAATCTCTCTCGATTAGTCCTTCAAATTGAAATTTTATGCAGAAGAGTGATAGGAGTTGGGAGAAGAGTAGCGCACGTTATATGATGACTTGTTATTTTCGACCTTTGCTCCTGTGGACAGGAGTGACACTCATATGCAGGTTTCAGTTGCATGACATTTTTAAATCACAATACCTGAATCAATGCTGCTTTCTCTTGATGCTAATTGATAGTACCTCTTCTAGCTCTAATAATCGCAAAACTTATACAGAGCTTTAAATCCAGTCATTCTACCTTCAGTCACAAGCCAAGCTATCAAACAACGGCTTCTGAATTTTGTACAATCACTATCTGCTGTCCTAGCCTTTGCCTACTGTTTATCAAGGTAATTTTGATCACTTCCAAAATAAAAGAGAGAGATATGGCTAAGAAAAAACTGTTTTGTTACTTACCACGTGCACATCCGTTTTTCATCAGTCTTCCCAAGTTGAATGAACAGATATTCTTATTGTTTTATTGTTAGAAGGATAGTATAACTGCTGCTACAACTTCTTATGCTGGGATACATTTTTACCCCCTTTCTCCTGTGGGTACTTTGGATGATGTAAACACAAATTAATTGTACTACTAGTTTTTCTCTTTTGTGCTGGAAAAACCTTATGCTGCAACATAATATAGCATCTTTTCTTCTTCTTCTTCTTCTTCTTGTTCGTCTTCACTTGCATTCTTGTTTACTTCTCCTACCTCTATTATGCTGCTGCAGTACACGTGTTTATCAACTTATTTTGCATCATTTTTTTTCTTCACTGTCTCAAATTTCTCTTTTTTGGCGGAGATACTTTTTTGGTTTTTTGGGCTAAAGGTCTCATCTTGTCTGTCAAATACTGCAATATTATTTTTTGTTGGCTATTAGCTTGTTGCCATATATCTCTTTTGAAATAGCTAACAGTCTTATAAATTCATTTCTTTCTAGACAGAAAAGCGTGCTATGTCTTCGAATCCAATCTAGAAGCATCAAGTCTTTGTTATTTTGTTAAATGTTGTTGTTGCTATCTTTCCCCATATTTCCACAGTGGTTGATATATAGCCTGTTATTCTTCCTGTCCATCCATTTTTTCCCTTTTTTTTTTATTGGGTAGCATTGGGATAGGGTTGTCATTATGATGTTTAAAACTTCGTAATGTTTTGTTTTGACAGCTTGATTCAACAAGTACAAAATTTCTTTGTGGAGACCAAAGACTCTAGTGCTGCAAGAAATGTATGTTGATTTCTTAGACATTTATGCAATACTTGTATGTTTTCTTATGTTACATGTAAACTGATTGGATTGTTGTATCTTGGAAAGTGAACTTCTGTGAAGAATATGGACGACAAGACATGATACTACTTATTGAATAGATAAGGGAAATAATCTTATCTGTTGCTATAGTAAAGCACTGGAACAACTCAAATACATGTGGGAAAACTTATAACTGGAATGGAGCATGTAAAATACACGAGGAAAAACTGACTTTAGTTTGGGAAGACATTTACCCATTCGTTTGTTCATGGTCTCCGTCTGCCATTTGCACAAGGACCTACGCTTTCTTGAGCTTCATTTAAAGACGTCAAGCTCTTGTTCCAAGGCTTTAAATTTTTAGATAACATAATACCTTTAAGCACCTGAGATTCTTTTTCTGATGCAGTTTATTTTGAGGCATCCATGAAATTGATGAGATAATTTTAATGAGACGTCCAACAACTTTAGGCATCTAAGTATACCATCTCTTAGTCGACCTTGAAAATGTCAGACTAGTGTTTTATAAGCATTCACACAGTTCAGTCAGTTATCATAGAATGATGAATCTTGCCTCTGCAGATGGGCTTTGAATTTGCAGGCAAAGCTGTATACACTGCAGTGTGGGTTGCTGCTGTTTCCTTGTTCATGGAGTTACTTGGTTTTTCTACCCAGAGATGGCTAACTGCTGGAGGTCTTGGGACAGTATTGCTCACTCTTGCTGGTCGTGAGGTAAAATTAAGCTCTCTTGACAGTTTTCTCTGCAATTCACAATTGTCTTTCGGAATATGTTATATTTATTACATCGTTTGTTATTTTCTGTAAAGAAAATGATTTTGTAAGAGGTCAGTACATGCTTATCTGTATGATATCAGTTATGTAACTTCTTAGCACTTGAGCTGTATCTCATGTACTTCTGAACTTTTTCCTGGTTTCTTCAGATATTCACGAATTTCCTCTCAAGTATAATAATACATACAACAAGATCATTTATTTTAAATGATTGGATCCAAACAAAGATTGAAGGCTATGAAGTTTCCGGTACTGTTGAGGTTTGTCTGCTGTCCACCACTAAAAAAAATAGTAAGGAGGACACTGTTAGAAATAAAAATTAATAGCATCCTGTAATCTATTGGGTTGTTGCATTGTCCAATTAAACATTGCTCTTAAAAAAGGACTAAAACGTGTACTACATTATTTATAGTTATCTAATTTTGTTTCAGCATGTGGGTTGGTGGTCACCAACAGTTATTCGAGGTGATGATCGTGAAGCTATTCACATCCCAAATCATAGATTCACAGTTAATGTGGTAAGGAATCTAAGCCAGAAGACTCATTGGCGCATTAAGACCCATATTGCTATTAATCACTTGGATGTGAACAAGATCAACGTGAGTAGTTGTTTTATATCCTTGTCAATTTAATTACATGTAAGTTCTTTTTCTGTATTTCATGTTTCTATCCTCTTTTCAATTAGCAGAATATTGTAGCTGATATGCGCAAAGTTTTGGCCAAAAATCCTCAAATAGAACAGAAAAAATTACATAGAAGAGTTTTCCTGGATAATATTGATCCAGAGAATCAGGCTCTGTTGGTAAGTTCTATCTTACTGCCTAATCCTTCCATATGTTTTATCATGTTCTTGTATGATAGTTGTTTCCATTCGTAGATGCACTTGAGGAGAGAAATTAATGGGCAAGGAGGTTCTCTTGTTATTTGTTTAACTGAAGATCTTAACGTAGCCAAATTGCAGAGTTGGAAAACCTGGAGGAGGTTTTACATTTAGTATTAATTAATCTTGGAATTATTTAGTTAATACTGTTGATTGATGGACAACTACACTGCTTTAACAATAGATATTTTCCTATTAAGTTAGTGCTACTATCATTTTTGCATAAGAAAGCTACAGTATTTAACATCATACAAATTATCTGAAATTCTTTCTACATTTCTACAACTTCTTAGAATAGTTGAATTTTCAGTAATTATCTATTGAAGTGTGTCCAATCAGCCACTGTTATGATGATATTATGTTAATGATTGATGGAAGGGAAAATCCCATTTTTTGTTTTCACTGAGTGAGGATATTGAGAGACGGACTGTTTGGTGAGGACATTGGGAGACAGACTGTTTGGACTTGACTTTGACTTTACATATAAAGTAATTGCTCTAAAGACTTTGCTCCACAACCTGTGTCAACACATTTGAGTAAAGTACTCTGTCGATGTCTCAATATTTATACAAATACATGTACTTTGGTATCTGTTACTGTGTCTTTTGTTTTCTATGCTTTTGTATTACAAAAGCTGCTTTCGTAATCCTTTTCTATGTACTACTGGACAGATTATGGTGTCGTGCTTTGTGAAAACCTCACGTTTTGAAGAATACTCGTGTGTCAAGGTAAAAGTTACTTACAACTAATAGATTAAATGATGTAACTGTTTATAACTTGGATGTTCTATTGTATTTCGAAATAATGGGCTATAATATAGAAATATGTTGAGCTTGTGTTCCCCTTATATTTGTCATTGTAACACTGTTGAAGTTTTAAATATTGGGGGATGGGGGGCAGGCTGTCCTGTGATAAACGTTCATAGGTAGTGCTTCTTTTTAGATGGTACTCTTGTCAGCTGGAGTTATCTAAGCCCAAATATATCAGAGTTTTTTTATCAACCAAATATATCATTATTACCTCATAAATAGCATTCACAATTTCCAATATCATTGGATTTTTATACAGGTAATTTATTTGATTGATAAAACATGTTTTGATATGGGTGGCTATTTTTGTCCAGAGTAAAGTTAAGCCTGTATAATAGGAATTCTTACAATTTTTATATTGCATAAATTTCTTTTCATTTTAGCAGCAAAATAGGATTGTATTAGTAACTGTAGAGATGAGAAGCTCTACAGTTACGAATTTTTATGCTCTACTTTTTTCCCTTCTCAAAATAAAAATGGAATTTTGCGTTAAAAAAAAAAAAAAGGGAATTGTCTGAAGGTAGAAGATAAACAAGTTGGAAAAGGACAGTCTTCAATAGCTCGAAACTTGTGGCATAAATTTACTGTTGTGTGCTTTTATGGAGAAGGATGGTTTTTGGTTGACCCGTTGATGATTCTTCACGTTTACAGTTAGATCTCTCACATATTAACTGCTTGACTAACCCGTTCATAGTCCATTCATTTGGGTTGTGATGAATGTAACCAATTCTTTTGCGTCCATCCCAGAGTTTTCCGACCCTTGGCCTACTGCTACGGGAGACCTTGTACATATAATGAAGGGACTATGAAGGACTGTTGCGACAGTCCCTTTTATTCCACCCTTGTATGTTGCAAGAGTTTTCAGAAATTTACTCTTTTATGTTGCAAGAGCCCTTCTATTTCACCCTTTCCTATGTAACAGGGCATAATGAAATTATAACAAAGAACACTTTTGCTCGTTTCCTGATGTGGTAGTAAATTGAGAATATAAACTTATTAATGACTAATTCATGAGTCCTGAATGTAATACAGGAAGCTGTGTTGTTGGATCTCCTTAGAGTAGTCAGCCATCACAAGGCTCGACTAGCCACACCTATTCGCACAGTGCAGAAAATATATGGTGAGCCCAATTTGGAGAATGTGCCATTTAGTGGGACCATTTTCACTCGGGCCAGAGCAACGGATAAACGCTCCCCCCTGTTGATTGAGCCTTCTTACAAGATTAATGGCGAGGATAAAACCAAGTCTACCTCTCGTCCAGCACAATCTAGTGGAGAGAAAGATACAAAGTTAGGTGCACACTCACCACCAAATCCCATGGTTGATGTGATGACCGAATCAACATTGTCAAAAGATGGTACCAGAGAGGATATCAATTTATCAGAGTCAAACTTTGACAAGAAGAAATTTGCAAAGGTTGCATCGTCATCAACTAATACTACAATGTCAAATATGAATTCTGATTCGGTTTCAAGCAGTGTTGGATTTGTTGGAGAAAAATTAGGTACAGGAAATGTTTTGTCGGAGGTTGCTGAGAAAAAGCCTTTTACCGTCCAAGAGCCAGGTGGTGGTAACATGCACAAGGTGCCTGCATCATCACAAGATGGCGAAAAATCTAGTCCATCATCACCAGTGGGCAGGCCGTCACTTGAAAATAATATTGTCCTCGGTGTTGCTTTAGAAGGATCAAAGCTAACACTTCCAATCGAGGAGGATATGGAATCAAAGGAGTTGGCTCCTTGTCGTAATGGAAATGGTTCAACAGAAGCAAGTAGCGGTAAGAAAGATGACAACATTACAGTAGTCTCAACTGATCAGCACAAGAGAGAAAGATGATTAATCTCGATAATACAATTATGCTGCTGGTCGGAACAAAGTGCAGAATGTATTGAAGCTGGGTTTTTGAAGCTAGCATTTTGCACAGTATCTCTCTCTCTCTCTCTCTCTCTTGTAAATCAACATAGAGATAGTAGTTTCCTTTTGATCAATCACTATACAAGAGGGAGGTACTGATTTCTAATTATTGAAAGTAAAAGCTACATTTTCTATGACTTTCTTGTTTCTTGTGGTAACATTTGGTGTTTGAGTAGGAACCATTTTGGGATAAGTGTAGTGAAAAGAAAGCAATGTTCTTGGAGAAATTCTTCGAGCAGAAGTTTAATTGGTTAAGATTATGTAGCGTAGCTGACGTTAGTTCCAAAAGAAAGAGTAGATTATAACGCCCTTAATTACCAAGTTAAGATATTATAACCACTTTGGCTCTCTTCTTACTGTGATCGCCGGATCGCAACACACCCACAGCTATATTGACTAGCATAAAATTAAGTAAAATTGAGGATAAATGCAGTCTCGCCGGAGGAGCTAGTGCTGGAAATCCCCCGTCTCCAACTTGCGAGTGTTATTCTGAATTCGAATATGTTATTAAAGAATTCTCTTTTCATTTTAGCATTTTTTTTTCTGAATTTGATTTAGGGTTTCGTAAGGAGTGTGTAGCTTATTAATGGGAAAAAATAAAAAATAAGGTGTTTAAGTTTCTAAATTCAAAAATCAGGTTAGTTTAAAAATTCAAAAATGAAGTTTTTTTTTTTATTTTTATTAA
>CAIGRR010123005.1:0-10811 GCA_903798365.1 Fraxinus sp. 1973-6204 | reverse complement strand
TACCCTAATTTGTTTTATAAATAAGGAGTCATCATTAGGTTTTTCTATTATCATAAAATTGAGAGATGTTACAGAAAATAGGGTGTACAATTTTCTCTTGTAAACTTATTTTTATCATATTTAATTACTGCAGCGATAGACGATGACATGGTTTCACATTTTGGCAAACCTCTACAAACATTATATTTTTTTTTCTACAATTTTATTGCTCTTGATGGTATAGAGTAATAGTTTCTAATTTTCAAGCCTCCGGTTCCAAGAGCTGATTTTCAAATTGTAAGTATAGACGTATGTGCATATCAAGCAAAGATAATAAGGGGTGACCGCTAATTTAATTATGCTTTTACCATATATTTACTACTCTCTCTCTCTCTCTCTCTCTCTCTCTCTCTCAAGTATAATTGATCTTCCCTCTGTGCAAGCCACTCGATTCAACCTTTCTTCTTATAATTTCTAAAAGTTATTTTTAAGCCACTATTTCAATGTTGCAGATTAATTTAGCCCTTGTTTGGGCTCCATTAATTTTAAAAATGCATTCTCTCTCTTCTTTTTAACCAAACATTTTCCAATAAAATAATATTAAACGTAAATCCAAAATTTGCCCTTTTTAACCGCACATTTTTCAAAAAATTACTAATACAAAATTCATTTTTCTTCAAAAACTAATTATAATGGAGCTCAATCAAGGGCTTAGGTGTGATCTATCTGTATTCAAGCACAGTTTCTGCACACAATCAGCACATTATTTCCTCAATCATTCAACTTATTTGTATGCAGAATTTATAACAGACTTTTCCTGTTTAAACATCCAAAAGTTGCAAAACTGACTTATTCAGATAATTAATGTAAACCTTAAATGTATAGCAACCAAAAACAAGATATGTAATCCATGATAAAACAGAAAGACATAATTTAAACCAGAGCTTAACTGAAGCATCTCGAAACAAGGTAGATGCCCTACTTTCTTGCAGACTCTTTCCTCAAAGCATCTTTTGTGACCCTCTGTCTCTTATGTCCTTCCACATTACAAGAGGAAGATCTTTCTTTCGTATCATTCCTCTTTCTCAATTTCAAATCCTTTGCACAGATGGTGTACTGGTTTCGTGCATCAGGAATGCTGAAGTCAGCAGGGTTCTGGTTGAGTGTGCAAACATGTTCTTCCGTCCTAATTCTCAGTGGCTGGGGAGTTCCAGGATTGGTGGATTCCTCCAAGTCAATGGACAATAATGGAACGGCTTCTCTATGAGATTGTCGAGGGAGAATCTTAGAGCTTGATGGACCAACACCTAAGCTCTCTCGTGATGATACTTGACCTGTAAAACCAAGAAAAAATGAGAAATGAATCTGCAGTGGCGAGAATTCAAATGAAGACTTTAGCATGTTAAGCACTCAAGGTAAGACGAAGGTTTCTTAAAGCTTTCACTAGTACCATAAATGCCAAACGGTAGCACTGGGAATTCTTTTAAATGGTGATGCTGAGGAAAGAAAGATCTACTCAGGGCATTCCATTTCTCATCCCCATTAAAACTTGGATGGTGTGTGCAGGGAGAAAAGTCTTTATAACGGAAACTTTCCATGCCAACATTGAAAGAACTCCTCGATATCACACCTTGATTCATCAAAGATAGCAACTGCATTGCCGGAATAGCATCATTGGAGTAAGAATCTAATGAGCCCATTGATTTTGGGCTGGGCTCAATTCTCCCCTGTTTGAGTAATGACATATCATGCACTGCCAGTTTTGCCTCATGACCCTTTATGTCACTGATGGTCTTTCCTTTATGCTGCGAGTCAACAAATGAATGTGTCCTTTTATTATTAGACTGAGTCGAACAGTTCTTGGGAATTTCAAGATGAAAAGGCACATTATCTTTGCTAGAAGACCACAGTGGTTCTGCTCCTTTCCCGAGTCTTGATCCGGTTATGTTGGAACTTGAAGCGGAAAATGGTGGGTTGCATTGTTGATTCTGCAGAAAGGAATTGAAGAATGACCTCTCTTCCAATTTGCCCATGTCGAACTGATTTCTACTTAACCAACCAAAACGGTTATGATTGCCCTGGTCAACACTTATATTGCCACTTTCTGGATTCACACTATTTCCCCTCATGTTGGGGAGCAGAAAATTAGTCCCGATTGAATGTCCATTGCCATGTAGTGCAGGAGACCCTCTTCGTGTTCTATTGGTTCCCTCGTGGAGGATGATATCTCTTGAATTCCCAAAAGCCCTTTCATGCTGGTTCTTGGCCATGAGCTCAACTATTTCCATTGGTATATCATCTGACAGTCCAAGTTCGCTACTCTCACAAGTCTGTTGGTTGTTTTCTGGCCCAGAAACTCCCAGTCCTTGACTCTCTCTTGCTTTCTCCTTGATGTAGGAGGCAGAAATATCCTGACAAAAAAATAATAATAATAAAATATAATGAAAAACAGCAAAAACCAAGTTAATTATACTGAATCAAAACAATGAGATTACCAGAAATAAAAGTAAAATAAAGAGATTAAATGGCAATAACAAATTGTCGATAGAAGTTCCTAATCTCATAAAATTAAGCACAAACTGATTAAAAAAAACTCTCAACAGCTTGAGATAGCCTCAATTTACATTGAAGTGAACTCATAATCAGACAAACATTCAGCACTCAATCAGTAACTCCTTAAAAACTTTTCATAAGAAGCTGACACAGAAATTTAAGTTATCAGACAATATAATGTGGTTTTTACATACATCATCTAGAACATGCAAAAGATAAGTTTTAGTGGTGCCATCATGTCTAGTTACTAATATTTAGACTATTGTAGCATGCTTTCAGTTCCAGGACTAACGATTGGCTCTTATATTGGGGCCTGACTAAAAATATTCATGGCATTTGGCATAATCAGATATAATGTTAAAACAATTTTGTGGACAACGAGAAGTGAATGTAATAAATAACAAAACATAAACAATGAACAACTGATAACAGTAAAGAGGACTAGGAGTACCAAAGTGTCATGCATAGGAAAACTCTCATTTCCAAAAAGAGTGGGTAATTCCTCTCCCATTGTAGGGGTAAATGTCTCATTGAGATCCAATGGTAACACTTTCCTCCAAGGGTGCTTCCTCGGAATGCCCATTTTCTGTATGAATGACGTCTGCTGGTTGGAAATTCTTTCAACATCCATGACATTGTTGAGCGAGAGACTTGATGCCACTTTTCCATTGATCTTGCCTTCTCCCGTATTCATATTGCTTGGAGGCATGAAAGTAGTTTGATCAGCTTCAACTTCTGGCCTCTTATTATTGGACAAACAAGGGTTTCTCTCTATATGTTGTCCAGAATGAAAACTATTAAAATTTTTACTCGTTTGTCCCAACGTCGAAGGAATATCTGCCAACTTACAGAAACTAGTATCGCCAATAACAGCATGTTTGTGCAAATCCACCAAATCCACAGTGCTGATCTTGGGCACTTCTCGTGCAGGGATTGTTCCATCAACAATGTGGATATGCCGTTTCTTTTTACTGGAATCAAGAATTTTCCTTTTCCTAGTCTTGATCCATCGAGTCTTTGTTCCAAGTTGCGAATCCAATTTTTCCAAATCGTCCCCTTCTGATTTGGAGTCAGAAATTTCAGGTATTCTGTCTTCTACATGAGGAGTTTTTCTTTTCTGAACAACTTCAGGGATATCTACTGCATCCTTAGGGGCTAAAATTGCTCCACACTTGTCAGACACAATGTGCATTCCGCTGTATGAAGCACGTTTGATTCTTGGGGTCCCACTTTGTGAACTTTTTTCGGCCTGTAATATATCAGCCAGATAACGCAACTTTTGTTTCCTCCTATGCGGCAGTCCACTTGAATTATCATCACTTCCAGATGATAAATTATTTGGCTCACTGTCTTTGACGGAGGAAATTCCAGTTACACAAGCTACACCAGAATTTAAGGTGTTGCTCTGGATCTCAACCTCGGGACATATACCTCCATCATCAATCATCCAGTTGCTTGGCTTTGGGACATTGCTTTCTCTATGATCAATAGAATCTGTTATGAAAAAAAAATAAAATATATAATATATATTTTCATCATTGGGACAACAATAAGCAGTTTCAAAGATTACAAAGTTGCTATCAAATAACCTGACACATTTGTTTCCTTCCCTCGATTGTGCAATGCAGTAGCTTGCATAACATAAAAACTAGGATTGTTACATTCCTTTTCTCTAAAATCTGCTTCATTTTTGCTGCCTGCATGGACAGTTTGGACATTACAGATTGAAACATGGGAAAAAGTTGTTCAAGCTCAAAAAAGATATGTTTAAAATAATTAATATAAATATTAAATGATGAATAGTTACAAAAGGAAGTCATTTAGCACTGTAGTCAAATGTATAGATGAACTTACCTATGGTAGTTTCTTCGATGGGACATGGATTAAAGTTTGGGATATTATTATAAGGATTATTATTTTCTGCAACTCCAAAGTCTACTGGCCTACGGTTATTACCTGCAAAAGCAATGGAAAAAACACGAAAAAGGAAACATTAAAAACTTGAGCCGAACCTATAGATACAGTGATGCAAATGAAAGTTAAAGTACTAAAATAGTGCAAGTATGTACCAAGAATTTTTCTATCTCTAACTTCAGTATTTGTTACATTCTCACTTTGTGAGTATGATCTATCTTTTTCTCCACCTTTTACTCTAGCAGTTCTACACCTTCTATAAGCCGGTATAGTTTCTTGTGTAGTACTCTCAACAGTACAGTTTAAGCACTGCCACCATCTAAATTTAGGGACGTATAATGGAGCAAGATTACCCTCCAAAACACCATCGCCAGCTTCTGAAGCAAATGGAAAACAAATTTTCCTATCCTTTTTCCTCATTTCAGCAACATATCCACTGCATCCATAGCAGGAATTGAGTCAGACAAATATTCTCTTTGTTATTTTCTACATCACACACACACACACACACAAAACATCAAGGCTCTACTTACTTGTGTATGTTCATGAAAAAAAAAAAATAAAGGAATATAATAGTCAACTATAGCAAGCATAAATCAATTTCATTGACTATCAGTATCAATTAACCCCATACTAGATAAGCATCATGCTATATCCAAGTAGATATTATTCCAGATCAAATCTTGAAAGAACATAAAAGGGACAAAACTTAATGGGGGAAAAAATAGGAATGCTCAATTTTACAAGTCTAACTAAGCTCACAGTACATATGAATTGCACAATAATCATGCATCCCCAATGTAAATACACTAGCAGATGCAACTATCATGTACCTACATTAATGGGAAGTCGTACGTTGCCAATATGCATAGCAGCACACAGAAAGCATGCATAAATTAGAATCGTGCAGAAGGCGTGACCGTGCGGAAGGTGTGCATTAACTAGAAAAAATTAAAATTAACCAAAACAATAAAGGTCCAAATGAATTAAGAAAGTGGTACAAGATGTTGGAAGTCTAAATGAAATGCTCACCGTATTGAAAAATGCCCATGCGCTGGTATCTCAATTTCTTCCACATGAATACTGAGGTCTACAGCTATTGAGTTAATCTGAACAAATGATCCTAAAGAATTTGATGCAGAAGCAGCAGAGTTGTTCCTCAAGCGATTTTTTTCGAGAACCACAATACTCTTGTCCATTTCAGAAACAAGACCTAAAACAAAAGGATGAAATAATTAACCACGTATGTACACAAATTAGGATTGACAATCCATATATACAATGCCTACTCTCCTAAAAGTTGAAACAGAAACTTCAGATCATGTCAAAGGAACCAAACATGGATATATTTGAATGTCCATAGTGAACGCTATCAATCCAATGAAAGTACAGAAATTTAAAAGATACCATACATACACGATTGCAAAAATTAACATAAATGGATACAATTTATACGAGAGAGCACGAGAACAGCACAACGCAATTAAAAGTGACGGTACCAATTGGCGGCGCAACTCAAATATGATTGAAACCCTAGTTTACAGTGATGAAAAGGACAAAGCCTAGTATACAATAAATATACAGCCAAATGCACCACATTGACAGCGAAGGAAGACACGAAATTAAAAGCGAGATGGTAAAGCAACTTTAGGTGAAAATTGTCAATAGAACTATCTGGTAAAAAAAATTTATACGCATACGGTGCAATAAATAAAAAGCTAAATGCACCAAACTGAGAGCAAAATGAGGCGCAAAATTAACCGCACAAGGTAAACCAGATTTAGGGTTCTATTTGGGTGATAAACGCTAATTGATCTAACTTTTAACAAGGTACAAATATAGATGTCTCAATGGCTCAAAAATTGAATCAAAACCCATTAAGAAAACTCATTTATAACATTGAGAATAAGAGCCAATACTCTAATCTTTAGCACCAATTCCAATGCTTTAAATTAGGGTTTATCAAATCACAAAACGTTTCGATCATTCCAATGGGCAGATCCAATTGAGACAACCTCTAAGGAATAAACTAAAAGTACCATAAAATGATAACAACAATCAAAAGAAATCAAACCCAAAAATGGCACAAAATAAATGGACCANCAATTGAGACAACCTCTAAGGAATAAACTAAAAGTACCATAAAATGATAACAACAATCAAAAGAAATCAAACCCAAAAATGGCACAAAATAAATGGACCAGCAAAAATGAACACAGATCATTCAGTTCAAGATAAAGAGATGTATAGGAGGCAAAGATGAGCTCAAAATCAGCTAAACCTAACACAAATCCAGGCAGGAAATAACACTCATAAATGACAAAAGTAAAATTGTATCACCAAACAAAGAAAGGATATCAGAAAACAAACCTTTGTTTGAACCGAAATCAAATCCAAAACTCACTAACTGGCCCAGGAAATTCCCTTCACAGCTCACAGCAAAACGGGTATCATATGCTAGAATACAAACCAGAGAATCTCTATGTTGGATTTTCTGGGACTGATTTACAACTTGTTGCAAGGAATTCGAGTGCGAAATATTATAGAACCCTAACGTTTTAGGTTTGAAAATTCAAGAGAGAGAACTATAAATATTTAAGAGAGAGAAAAAATGGAGACGAAGTAGAGGAGCAAGAGTGTGTTGTATTTTTTTATCTTTTCCTGGAAAAAAGGGCTTTTAGTGTGTGTACAGTGTGTATAGGGACGTACAAAGCATTTATAGTATTTTTTTTTTTTTCCCTGAATACACATGCAAAGGGAAATTATCACTATAGGTCAGTCAATTTACATTTTGTTTCAATTTTAACTCTCAGCTTACATTTTTGTTACAGTTTTAACCATTTTCCTATAAGACCAATCCCATCTGGCTAGGGGTGGCCTTTTTACCAGGAACGGCCCAATCCATACCAGCACTTCATCAATTAGGTGATCCTATTTATCCAATTCCAATTAAAATTGACCATATTCTGGACCTTAAAATCAACAATCAGGCATTTTCGATCAGGGTTCTCGATTCTAATTATGGATTTAAATTTTGATTTGGTTTCAAAAACAAATTGTTAATCTATCGATTAAAGCAGAACTTATATGATTTTATCTTAATTAATATGTATTTAGAATAATCAATAGTTTTATCTTTTAAAATAACAGAAAGCGTGAAAAGTGAAATAAGAAAATTTATGTAACAACCTATCATTTTTTAATAATTTATTTTCAAACCCTCAAAGAGTAAGTCAAACTAGACGATAACTACTTGGTGCATATCCCTAATTGTGGCTGATAGAATATTTGCAGTAAATGAGCACTTAATTTGCCAAAAAATTGAAAGGAAATCATTCAAAAAAATCTAAATTCTAAATCTACTCATTCATCCATGTAGGATTGATAGTTAGTTTTGTAGACAAAAATTAAAATTGACCTTTAGTGACTAATCTGAAATAAATTTGAAAGTCTAGTGACCTTCAATGTAGTTTGCCCATACTTATATAGAAACCATATCCAATCAGAATATGCCAGCGACGCAGTTGGATTGGATTCTTATTGCCATCCAAGTATGCGTTACAGAAACCCTAGTCAAACGAGAGTCCGAAATCGTGAACCACACGCACGACCTTTCTAAAGGTAAATTAACCGTCAATGTCTTGTCAAAGTGGACGCATACATGACTAAACTGGGTTATGGTTGGTGCGTGCATTCACCGGTTGAACATGCGTGTGTTCTTATTATTGTGTGAAAAAGAAAACCCTAAAGTTTTTGTGATAATAAAGAAAGTAAAGTGGACATAACCCTAAATTCCGTTATGAACAACCGTTAAGGTGTTCGTATTAATTACTTAAAAGAAAAAATGGAAACAAATTAAATTAGGCAAGAAAATGTGTTAGCATATTGGAGGTTTGCATTGCATGGCATGGCATGGAAAATGAAATTCTTTTTACTTGAAATTTATTTGGTGGTAAAGAATTTTTTTTCTATTTTTGATTTAATTATAAAACTCAAGTATGATGAACGTCATTAATAACGCACGTTAGACACGTAAGATTTTCGAGTTGAAGTATTCAATGTGAAATTTAAATTTAATTTATGAGGTATTATTTGACTCTAGAGTACTTTTTAATCGTCATAAATGATGACATCGATGATTGTGTAAGTAAATGAAAACGTTAGATTCTACTTTATCATAAGGAACAAAATTTATTCTCCATTTTATAAAGTTACAAAGAATTAATGCGCGACGATGAGAGCCGGTACATTTATATGTAAGGTCATCAATTGGGAAACTCTCTTGACATCTAAATATATACCGTTTCACACATCACTACTTTAATATTTTTGATATAATAACTTTTCAAGATGAGAATGTGTGCTTATGTACTATCGTACACCAACCAACCTAAATTTTGATTGTTCTTATTCATACAAGATACCAAAACAAAACATAATATTATTTCCAATCGTAAGTTCTCTATAAGACTATAACATAAGAGTTCTTGGGTGTGGTGGGTGCCCATCGTTTGCCAGGTCTTTGAGTGTCCATCATACCACGTAGTTAGTGCACTAGGTCGACTTGAGACTTGACTTTTCGAATCTAGAATTTGTCCTCATCCTAGGATTTGCCACATGAGGTGCCACGCTCAAGACGTGATTCTATTTACTGAAAAAGTAGTAATCTTGTGTTGTAAATGAGGAAAAAAATAATTATATTACTCGTGACAAAATTATTATGTATTGTTTATTCTATTGATCCAGAATTAATTTATTAATTCTTCATTATATTAATTTTTCGGTGCAATTAATTTTATTTGGGACTTGAATTTAGTGGTCCAAAAGGTGTCACTACTGGATTCTAACAATAAGAATAGCATTTTCTCACTATCATAAATGATGACAATGACAATATTGTGCAAATAAAATAAAATATGGATTTGTTTTCTGTATTTTGTCTTTTTGTAAGGAATAAATATTTGTTTTGTATTTTATAAATTAGTTGTAGCGACATAATGATTTTTTGACTAGCTCGTGTCAATATAGCTTGTTGGACGCATAGAAAAAGCTCTTTAACATGCAAATACAACACCTAAGGTCGTGAATTGGGGCATCTTCTTAACAATTATATGGACGCAAAAGTAGTGATGACAATGAGACAGGATTGGGATGGCCCACTCAGTTCCCTACCCCGTAAGAATTTTTGTCCTTTGTCTACTAAACTAATGGTTACCATTTCAAATTTGTCTTCTTCAATTCACATATCATTCTTGAAATCTTCATTTACCACATGCAAATAGTCATAAACTAAGTTCCATAAAAGTTGATTATTGTGTGTCAATAACGTGGAAGACAAATTTACCTCCATTGACAAATTTTTTTCCCCATGGCGTTGTGCTTTCCAAAACGAAGTCTTCACAAGATAGAAGCACATACTTAAAATAAATGAAAAAGGGGCTCAGTGCACAGATTTTTTCAATTTTTTTATAATATTTTTTATTCATTACATAACTCGTGACATGTTTGGAGCAAGAATTGTGTTCCATGTCCTGCCCCAGGACTAACTTCCCGACTACAATAACTCGATTAGTAGGGGAATCCCACCCCCGTTCTAAGTGGGCCCATTGGGATCGGGTTAAACTATTTTTTTAGGCGCCATCGTATTACTTTTACTTTTGTGTTGCAACATAGAGAACATTTCTATTTGTTAAGCAACAATGACTGGGTACACGACTACAAATGGTCCATTCAAATTAAATGGATTTTGGTAATAATTCTGAATTTAAAAATACGATCTACTATTAGAAATTGGGTGGAGCGGAGATAAAATATTTCAATTTACTGCCCGATTTAAGTTTTTAATCATTAAGTGAAATTGCATTTTTCGTCACCAATCTTTGCAAAGTATTGTTACAACCACCACTGCTCTCATCTATTCTTCTTCTATATCTTTTCTGATAGCTTCTTACAAATTCGCATTTTTCAAAATGGATTCTCTATTCAATCCTCAAATATTTCTGGGTTTGTCTCGAAATATCGATCTTTTAATTCCTATGTTAATGACAGCTCTCCAGAGCCCACTTTGCAGAAGAAGACGGTGGTGACACGGTAGGCTTTTTGGTGGTGATGAGGGGTGTTTTGGCAAGCTCAGCCGCATGCACGGTGGAGATGGATGACAAATGGCAGTAGGGGGGTTGACCGATAATGTGGAAGGGTGGTGGGATTGAAAGATGGGGAAGAGATATTGGGACTGAAGGACTGGTTTCGAGGATTAAGAAGCAGTATTTGATAGAGCAATTGTTGTCATTACACTGGCGGAGTCAGAGGACCCAGGGGGGATCCCCTTGGGGGGCACATGCCCCCAAACTTTTGAGATTTTTTTT
>CAIGRR010122971.1:0-23633 GCA_903798365.1 Fraxinus sp. 1973-6204 | reverse complement strand
TTTGGTGATGTCGAATGTTGCTCTGTCAAGAGTTTAATTCGTTATCATTCGGGTATGTCAATATAATCATATGAAGGTTGTAAATGATCAATAAATAATTCACCACTCTTAAATAGTAAGAGATTATGATATATGTTTCATTCGATTAAGTTGATATCGAAATTATTGGCCAAGGTATGTACTAAGTCGAAAAGAATTTCGCCTATTTTGGCTTAAGAATGGGATGAAAGATTGATCAATAATCGATATTAACACACTTCTATATTTTGCAATTGATCGGATCATATTGACGAATATATTATAATTTCATGGTAAATGAACAAATTTAATTTTATCACACCACGTGATATTTTTCGTCACGTGTACTGTCCTAACATTTTGCTAGATGTCAATCTAAGAAGGCGAATCAAAGCCAACTTGTGTTCGTTAGAAGTTATTTTTGAATCTCTGAACAATCAATAATTGATTGTTATTATTTTCTTGTTTTTAACTTTTAAGAAAATTATTTCAATCTTCTAAAAATTTGATTTTCAAAAGAAAATTATTTTTTTTGGTAAAAAAAAGGGGGTCAAAAGGACAACAGGATGGCGGCAACGACGTCGATTGTCACCGTTGGCAATAGGGGTGACATGCACTGCTGCTCAATGGCACTCATCGCCGCTGCGAATTCTAGCGATAAGCATCAATGCAACTCATGCCTCACATTGCTCCAGGTGGCAAGAAGCTACCGTTTTTGTACAACGACGACTTTTGGCCGCGATAGCCCCCTAAAATTATCAAGATAATTTCAGGGTTTGGGAAAGACATTTGAGGCGCGGCCTCAACTGCAATATATGAAATTNCATTGCTCCAGGTGGCAATAAGCTACCGTTTTTGTACAACGACGACTTTTGGCCGCGATAGCCCCCTAAAATTATCAAGATAATTTCAGGGTTTGGGAAAGACATTTGAGGCGCGGCCTCAACTGCAATATATGAAATTGCAAGTTCATGCTTGCAATTTTCATTTGGGTCAGTTTATAATTTTTTACAAGGGAGCCTATTCTGCAATTTACGAAGTTTGAGGGCCTTGTTTATAATTTTTATTCGGGTTTAAACGCAATTTTGAAAAAGGGATTTAAATTTGAGTTTCAAAAGAGTTTGACCTATGTTTTCAATTTTAACCAGAATTTTAATTTTGACCTAAATTAAAATTTTACTTAAAACTCACGAGGTTTTAAATTATCGTTAAAATAAGATTTTAACTAAAAGTTAGAACTTTGATCCTAAATTGAATTTTATTTTGTTTAGGATTTTTATCCTAAATTAAAATATTAATTCAATTTGCCCTAAAATTATGGAATTAGAGTTGGACTCTAATGTGATATTTAATTAAAATCTGATTTTAATTAAATAAATTCGCTAATTAAATTAATTGACTAATTTAATTATTTAATTATTCTTCCATTTATCTAAATTAGTTTAAACGATCTTAATTGTTAGAAATTTGAAATATGCTTATATATAATATTAGATATTATATAAGAATGCATATATGCGATGAATATATATTTAGTGGATGATTATACACTCGACAACATGAGTTTGTTGAATGGTTGATTTTAAGTTCTTGTTGTTTTGGTCCTACAAGCCTTCATTAATTTTGGATCTGCTAGCTCTTTATTAATTTTGAACCCACGAGTTCGTTATTTCTATTATGGGCCAGCATATCCAATTTTTTAAGGCTTGAATGCCAATTAGTATAGGGTGCAGGTTGCAGCTGAATTCATTGAAGATGTAAGAAAAGGTAGAGACCATATAGATGGAAAATTATATAATTCAATGTTATATCCTCTAGGAACTGAGACATTTGCATGTCAAACCATTCATTTAAAAATACTAAGTCATGTCTATAATTCGCCTTCCATCATTATAGTGAAAAACAAGAGTCCTTCATCGATCTTAACTTATTGAGTACACTTTAAGTTGGTTCGTTAGGATATGTTTGACATTATAAAATATTAGATAATTTTAAACGATGGGTTTGACTTACCTAAAATTTATCTTTTGTTGAGTACATTCAAGAAAATAAATTATAGGAGCGTATTAAGCTAATATATAAGATGTGTGAAGACAAAGAGTAGCCAACTTAATGATCTAAGAGTTGTATAGAGACACATTGGTAATAGTATCTACCCACATATTTTATTAAGGCTTGTTAGGTACACTCAAGGTCTTAATACTATAAATGGGATCCTAGCCCACTAGGAATCAAGTACGGATTCTATAAATTTATGCGAGATGGTCGTAAACTTGATGAGAGCATAATTACTTTAATAAAAGGCCATGTTAAATTAATCGATACATTTTTCAATACATACTTTTTTTTTCATTTATAATTTTGAATCGTAAGTAACCATATGAATTTGAGAGATATATTGAATGCCAAAAAATTGATCAAGCTAAATTTTCTTGATTTACACTGCAATTTAAGAATTGTTCTTAGGCATGAGAAAATTGGTTATATCCTTGAGAAGCCTTTTCCAAAGAAGCCTACTAAGGACTCCGCTAAGAAAGAGTTGGCTGCTTATAATAAACACGGTGATGATGATAATACTGTAATGTGTGTGATGATTGCAGCTATGTCACTCGAGTTGCACAAATGACATAAGGGTGTGGATGCTAACACTATGATTTGTTATCTCAAGTAGTTGTATGATGAATAATCACTTGTAAAAAGATATAAAACTTTCAAGCAATTATATCGATGCAAAATGGCCAAACGATCTTTAGTCAGTTCTCATGTATTGAAGATGATTGGCAACATTGAGAAGTTGTCTCAATTGGGTTTAGTCATGAGCCATCAACTAAGTACTTGGTTCAACAATCTCAGCCATATAACTATTCGTAGTTTATCATGAATTTTAACATGAATAAGTTTGAGTGCACACTCATCGAGTTGCTTAACATGCTCAAGACTATTGAGCCTAACATTAAAGCTAGCGGTAGGAAAGTCTTGGTTATTGATTCTTCTAAGGGCACTCAGAGGAATTCTGAATTAAGTTCTAGGAAAGCATTATCCTTATTATTGAGGTAAATAAGTCTACTTCACTTGCTTCTTAGGTATTAGATACTAGATATGGATCTCATATTTGTATAAATATGTAGAAACAGAATAGGAGTGGACCACTACATAAAAGAGAAGCTTACATGGACATTGAAAGTGGATTAAGGATTACTGCATTACCTATAGGAATATACTTCTTACCATTGCTTTCAGACTTAGTATTAGAATTAGAGATATGTTATTTGTTCCCACTTTTACCAAGAACATTATCTCAATTTCATGTTTGAACATGAATTGTAAATGTTAAGGACAATTGTTTTTCCTTTCGTCTTAATAAGATAATTAATGGTTATGGTAAATTATATGATGACATTTATGTTCTAGATACTTAGTCTTCTATTGTGAGTATTGAAAATAAAAGGCATAAAAGTGATTACATAAATTATACCTAACTATAGCATTACAGACTAGGTCATATAAATAAAAAACACATTTCCAAATTACACCGAGATGGATATTTGGCTTCGATTGATTTGAGTCATTTGACAAATGTGAATCATGCCACTAGGCAAGATGACCAAAATTTTCTTTTACTGAAAAATGAGAAAGAGCTGCACAATTACTTGGCCTAATACATATTGATGTATGTGGATCTAAGTCAATTGATTCTAAAGGAAGTTTTCTTGCTTCATCACGTTTACTGATGACTATTCAAGATATAGTTATGTATATTTGATGAACTTTAAGCATGGAGCTCTTGAAAAGTTCAAGGTAGAAGTAAAAACACAATTAGTGAAAGATATTCTCACTCTAAGATCTGATCGAGGAGGAGAATATCTTAAGGGTGACTTTTTAGATTATCTAAAGGAGAATGAGATTTTCTCGTGATGGACTCTATTGCATATTCCGTAACATAATGGTGTATCATAAAAAGAAGAATCGTACAATACTAGAAATGGTGTGATCAATGATCAGACATGAAAACCTCCCAAAATTGTTTTAGGGGCCATGCACTAATTGTCACGTGCTACACACTAAATCATGTCCAATCCAAAATGATTGACAAAACTCCATATAAGTTATGGAAAGGTAGAAGGCCCACTTGTCTCGTATAAAAGTTTTGGGCTATGATGTTTATGTGAAGCGTACCGAATTGGATAAGTTAGAGACTAAGTCCAATAAATGCATATTTTTAGAATATCCAATAGAGACATTTGGATATCAATTCTATAATTCTATTGAGAAAAAAGTCTTCATCTCAAGATATGACATTTTCCTAGAGAAATAGTTCATTCTAGGAGAGGGCATTGGGAGTAAATTCAAATTTGAAGAGGCTCAAGTGTCCATAGATAGAGTTATTAACCAAGTAGATAAACCTAAGTTTGATCCTACACCTACTAAGGGACAAACTCTAGATTAGAAAGTAGAGAGTCCTGAGGACACTCTGGCTTAACATAAGTCTAGTAAGATCAATCGACCTTCTAAAAGATACGAATTAACGATTACTAAAATGTATTACTAATCGAAGATGGTGAACCTACCAATTATGTAGAATAAAAATCAAATGTTGACTTAAAGAGATGGCAAAAGTCCATCAAACCCGAGATGAACTCAATGTGAACATGGTTTGGACCTTGGTCAACCCACCTGATGGGATAAAACTCATAAGCTGTAAATGGGTTTACAAGAAAAATGTTGATGTGGATGGAAACGTCCATGCATACAAAGCAAGGCTACTAGCAAAAGCTTATAAGCAAAGACAATGAGTTGACTTTGATGAAACCTTTTTACATGTAGCCATGCAGTTCATTTGGAATTTTCTTGCAATAGTTGCATATCATGACTATGAGATATGGAAAATGGATGTATTGATGTCGAAAATTGTATAAACAAAATTAAAGTCAACTTCAATTGTAAATAAGGATTTTTATTGATAATTACTTACAAGCTATAAGTGTTTTTATCAAATGAGATATTTGAAATATGAAGTTATTAGGCTTCCTCTCTCTCTTCCCTAAGGATACCATCCTCCTTTTTATAGGAAAGGATGGGTCTATGTTTTTTATATTCATGTCTTGTCAATAACAGTACCAAGCTAGGAGCTTGTGCCGATGGCTTAAGTCCTGATTGGTTGCTATCAAATCAACATATAGTACCAAGCTAGGAAGGTACGCCAATGGCATATCTTGATTGGTTGCTGAGGTAAGCTCTATCAAGTTATCATGAAGCCTCCTTAAATGGGGTCCCCTAATAATTAATGAACTGATTAGAGAATGAAGCTATAGTATATGATTGGTGAAACTGGTGGGTGCTGACGTAAGTCCTTCCAAATGTAATTGATTGAATGTTTTAACAGTGTATAAAGAGTCTACAATCATTATGTCCCCTCAAAATACGACGGTCATAAGTACGAGCTGACCTTACAGATCTAACCTTAATTTAGCATGAGCTAAGTGCATATAACAAACTGACTTAATTAGGTCAAAGGTCGGATTTCAACCGATTTCAAAACAGTATTCCTTAAAGGAATCTTGCAAGAGAAAGTGCACATGACACAACCCAAATATTTTAAATCCAAAGATGCTAACAAGGTATGTAAACTTAACTGATCGATATGTGCATTGAAGTAAACCTATAGGAGTTGAAATCTTTACTTTGATGAGACAATCAAGAAGTTTGATTTTATGAAAAATGAAGACGATCTGCGTGTTTACAAGAACACAAGTGGGATCACTATCGTATTCTTAATTTTATATGTAGAACATATTATTAATGAGAAACGACATCCCTATGCTTCAATTAGTGAAGTTATGTTTGTCAAAAAATATCTCCATAAAAGATATGGGAGAAGCAACTTGATCTATAGAGATAGATCTAGAAAATTGCTTTGACTCATCCCAACCTACATAGATGAAATCTTAAAAAGATTTTATATGGAGTAGTGAACTAAGAGTTCATGAATACACTGATGCTTGCTCTAGTCAAACTAGGATGAAACAAGTTTTAATTTAGATATATGTTTACTCTTAATAATGGAGTGATTAGTTGGGAAGATTTTAAACAAGAAACAACTGCTGATTCAAGAGTAGAAGTACATAGCATCACTACTTAGAAAGCAACAAAAGGTTGTGGTCTGGATCAAGAAGTTCATTTATGAACTTGGAGTGGTTCTTAACGTTGTTGACCACACATTTTTGTATTATGATAATAATGGAGCCATCACGTAAGCGAATGAACTAATGTCTCATCAATGATCAAATATGTGTTAAGACATATTAGAGAGATCATACAAATAAATTACGTAAAGAAATAATGAGCTCCCACAAGTCATAATATTGCAAATCCATTGACAAAGAGTTTTCGCAACATAAACACGATCATCATGTTGACTCTTATGTTATTAGATACATAAGTGATTGGATCTAGTGAGAGTTTGTAAGTGTTGTGCTTTAAGATCCAATCGATTTTGAATGTAAGCACTTTTAATATGATTAATGTATTTTATATATATGATAGATCTATTCTTTGATTGAATTATTATTTTGACAAATTAAATTAATAGAGTTCGTAGATTCAAGTATTGGTAACTTGTTAACCACAAGTAGTTGTGATTGCGAGAAACAAATTACACAGGACTGAATTTTAAATTATTCATGATCGTAAATAATAACGAGATACAAATATCGTTATTGCAGATAGATCTATTGACATATGGTTGATTATACCTAAAAGTTTTGATTATAACAAACAAGTTAATATTGTTTACTAACAATTGAATTTGAGTGATTATAGTCGTCAAATTATATTTTTAAAACATTGTCTGATTTTCAAAATTATGTTTGAAGTTACATCATATTTTTAAAACATTGTTTGATATTGATATTGAGGTCCCATAAAGCTCTAAAGTTTTGGATTGCACCATAAGTCAATTAATATAGTGAAAAAGGCACGGGTCATGCCAGAGAGCTTGGTAATGGAGGACGTAGATCATTGCTTTGGATCAAACCCCCACAATTATATCATTTGCATCATCTCTACTGTTTTACATGTCTTTATTTTATTTATATTTATTATTTGATTGATCTACTTGCTTTTATTTTTTCTTACTATTATTAATTGATCAATGTGTCCTTAACTTGTTGATTTAAGTTTATTTTTCGAAAATGCTTTAAAAACCAATTCATCCTCTCTTGATTAGTTATTCTTAGGTTATCAATTGGTATCAGAGCAAGGTGCTCATTCTTAAAGATTTTACAATTTTGAGTAATGGCTAACCCCAATTTTCAAAATTTTGAGAGAAATTCTACAAATCGTCCTCTTAACACATTCGCACAACTCATTCTAAGGATCAATAATGTTAGATAGCTTCCAAAATATCCATGAGTGTAAAATTGTGTAATCAATTCACAAATATGTTTCAAGTCAGGCTACCAAAAATAATTCAAACTTATTTGATGTTTGATCGTGTGTGTACGCGTGCATAGTCACTTTCTATCATCACCTGAATTAGGAAGAAGTTGTCAAGATGTAAAAATTCTCAAATTGATACCAACAAGACTCTTAATGGTCAAATGTTTCCTTTTCCTGTTCGTGAAATCCACACCATAAAATAGGTATTTTCTCACTTTCCCTGGGTATAAATCTAAAGGTTGTTATCGCGTCCCTCTTTTCTTTTCTTGCTCAAATTTGGTGGGTCTAACCGATATTTTCAACATCTAGTTATGTGATGATTCTCCACTAATGAGTACTACCACATTCAGGCTTATACTAAGTAATTCAAACACACTAGTTATCTAACCCAAAATATTTAATGCAATTGCATAATATCAATTTCTTTTCTCTTTCTTAATTAATCTCTTGTTTTACCTCACTCCCTTAAGCTTTATTTTTGACCCTTGTAGCAAGTTTTAGGTGGATAGCTTTTTGGTTGTTTAGACCAAAGGGTGCCAGGTTTTGAGACACCCCAACAGACTTAATAACTCGAGTAAAAAAACTACAAAGTGAGACCTAAGACTCACAAGTGTAATATCATTTTTTAAGCATAACAAAACAAAATGGAGCTTATATTCCTAGCATAAGGTCATTACCTAGCTTATACTTGGTAAAAAACACTCCACAAAAATACTTTCACATGCATGGAATCAAAACACTTTCTAGATAATATCATCCACCAACTCCAACACCCCCAAACTTATCNATAAGGTCATTACCTAGCTTATACTTGGTAAAAAACACTCCACAAAAATACTTTCATATGCATGGAATCAAAACACTTTCTAGATAATATCATTCACCAACTCCAACACCCCCAAACTTATCTCACAATAAGGTGAAGTGATAGAGAAGATAATTTTTATGAACAGAAGTTTATGTACAACTCGCTACATAATTCTTCCAATTCAAAATGTTTTCCATCAATCAACCATTTTCACATCTAGACAACAATCAATCATGACTATTGTGCTCAAAGTAACATAAGATCTCACATGGAAAAAGCAAATTTTCAAAATTGAAACAAATAGCATGGTTGGATAACAATTTTAAACATCAAACAAAATCATTATAAGCTGGCAAGTACCAACACCAATATAAGCACAATATAAAGGTACAATATCTCGTCAACACCCCTAAATTTAAATTACACATTGTCCTCAATATGTATAATAACAATATAAAACAAAGAAAGAGGGCTGACAAAACTTGTTGAGATCCATGGGTGGTTAGGACTCCAAATATTTTGTCTCACAAAAGAATGGTATTAAGTTAAAAATGTAATAACAAAAAGTATTAATTACAAGTAACTATCAAAATAGTATAAGGGTAAGAAAATTGGGTTGTCTCTCAACAAGTGCTTGTTTTAAAGTTTCTAGCTCGACTTTTAGGGCATGATCACTCCGGGTTGTCAAGGAGAATAGATGAATTTCCTTTCAAAAAACCACCTCCCAAATATGGTTTCAAACATTGCCCATTGACCTTGAAGTTTTTCTTTTCCTCATGATAAAGCTCGACCACTACATGTGGAGAATTTTTAGCAATGGTGAAAGGTCTCAACCATTTAGATCGGAATTTTTCGGGGAACAATCAGAGTCGAGAATTGTAGAGAAGAACTTGTTGCCCAACAAAGTAATCCCGCTTCACAATATGTTTGTCATGCCATTTCTTTGTCTTTTATTTAGAAATCCTGTCATTCTTATATAAATTAAGGCAGAGTTCATCAAGTTCATTCAAATGAAGAATTCTTTTCTCACCTGTCAATTTCTCATCAAAATTTATGGCTTTAATTACCCAACAAGCCTAATGCTCGAGTTCAACTGGGAGATGACAAGCTTTCCCAAATAAAAGGAGGTAAAGATACATAACAATGGGGATTTTGAAGGCAGTGCGGTAAGCCTATAATACATATTCCAGTTTCTTAGACTAATCTTTTCTCGAAGCGCTCACTGTTAACTCGAGCATCCTCTTCAACTCCCTATTCAAGATCTCAACTTGGCCACTAGTTTAGGGATGATAGGGGATAGCCATATGATGCTTCACTTTATGTTTGGTCAATAGTGAGTCGAAAAGGCAATTACAAAAATGTTTCCCTCTATCACTAATGATAGCTCGGGGATACCATAGCTAGAGAAGATATTTTTCTTTAAAAAGTTTACTATCAACCGTGCATCATTAGTGGGCAAGGCCACCGCTTCTACCCACTTTGACGCATAATCAACCACCACCAATATATATTAATTCGAGAATGAGGAAGGAAAAGGCCCCAATGAAATCAATATCCCACACATAAAAAATTCTCACCTCCAATATAGAATTAATGGCATTCTCATTTCGGTTGGAGATATTACTACTACATTGGCATCTATCACATTTAGAGACAAGGGTGTGGGCATCATTGAAAAATGTAGGCCAATAGAAACCCGATTGAAGCACCTTTGATGCGGTTTTTACTACACCAAAGTGACCATCAGAAGGAGAAAAATCCAGCGTTCAAGGATTTTCTCCATTTCATCTTCCGACATACGTCTCCTAATAATTTGATCTGGTCCCCATTTGAACAACAAATGATCTTTCCAAAAATAATGTTTGATATCAGTGAAGAACCTCTTCCTTCGGTGGGAGGAAAGATCCGGGGGAGTGATGTCTTTAGTAAGAAAATCTACATGGTCAGCATACCATTGTGTGAGAGTGGTTTATAGAAGATGCATGATTTGCAAGAGTTGTTCATCTGAGAATACCTCATTTCCCATCATCTACCACGCCCTCAGCTTGCTTAAGTCTAGACAAATGATCGAAAACGACATTCTCGGTCCTCATCTTATCATAAATTTCCAAGTCAAACTCTTGCAGAAGAAGCACCCATCTATTCAATCGAGACTTGTCATCTTTCTTCACTAGTAAATACTTCAGGGCCGAGTGGCCGTGTAAACAATAACCTTTGAGCCAATGAAATTTATCAAATGCAAATACCACTGCAAGCATTTCCTTTTCGATAGTAGCATATTCAATTTAGCATCAGTCAAAGTTTGGCTAGCATAGTAGATAACATGAAAGATTTTATCTCTCCTTTGTCCTAAAATCGCTCCAACAGCATAATCACTTGCATTGCACATAAGTTCGAAGGGAAGATTTTGATTCAGATCTACAATGATAGGAGCCATGATGAGTTTCTCTTTAAGAGTGTTGAAAGCATGTAAGCACTCTTGAGAGAAAT
This sequence comes from Fraxinus sp. 1973-6204, assembly GCA_903798365.1. NCBI lineage: Eukaryota > Viridiplantae > Streptophyta > Magnoliopsida > Lamiales > Oleaceae > Fraxinus > Fraxinus sp. 1973-6204. The sequence goes on along the minus strand of CAIGRR010122971.1, from coordinate 12,880 downwards.
CAAAAGGAATGTTCTTCTCATGTAAGGAGCAAAGCGGCACTATGATCTTTAAAAAATCCTTGATAAATCTTTTTAAAATCCGACAAGTCCCAAAAAGCTCCATATTTCCCTTCACCGAGGTTGGCGATGGTAACTTCTCGATAACTTAGATTTTAGTGTTATCGACCTCAATCCCTTCTTGTAAAATTCAGTAGCCAAGTACTATGTCTTCTTGAACCATGAAGTGACATTTTTCCCAATTAAGGTCCAAATTAGTCTATTTTATAAAAAATGAAGCACTCCATGAGAACGTCTGATTGGTACAATGATCGGATTTTTGAACGTCGTGATTTCAAATGCATAATGGCTATCTTGGTCGTTCAGATATGAAGGTGGACGTCCGATTTATTGTCGGTTCGACATATTATTTTGCTTTTTAAACTCTTTAAATACCCTTGCTCTTTCCATTCTTCAAGACAGATTTTAGAAAGCATTTTAGAGAGATACATTTGAGCAAAACTATTTTTTGAACTTACATTTCATTTTATTTATTTATATCATTTACAAAAGAAGGATATATTTTGAAGAAAATCCTTGAACTTATATTACATTTTCTTCTACTTCTTTATATCAAGCACTTTGATTTATCATATTCATCAAAGTTTCTCATCTCTCACTTGGTACTTAATTTATTACAATCATTTATTAAAAGAGATATATTTTGAGAAGATTTTTTGAACTTACATTCCATTTATTTCTTCATCATCTTTTCATCGAAAAACTTTGATTGATTGAATTAAACATTGAAATCATCATATTCACCAAATTTTTCTCATCTAACACTTAAACTATCATTTATTACTATTCGTTGAAGTATTAGTCTCTTTTAGTGCTTAATTCAATTGTATTACTAAGAGAGAATTCCATTGTAAAATCATTGCTCTAAACTTGTAGGTCATATTGAGGTCCCATGAAAGCTCAATATTTAGGCCTGCAGCCTTTGGTCACTGGTTTTAAAAAACACCCCAAATCTGCTATTTCCTTATCCAATCTCTTAAGGTGTTCTTCGTTTGATTTATTCCGAGTTTCTTCCATTCCCAGATATGTTGTTGCTCTAATACCAATTTGTGATAGATGAGCTGAATTTATCAATCAAAACTCGTGAAATTCAACGACTCAAACAAATTCCAATTGAAATCCTTAACACCCAACACTTCAATTCGAAATTCAGATTGCAATTATAGAAAACAAAAAACAGAAATGAAGAGAGAGAGAGAGAGAGAGAGAGAGAGAGAGAGAGAGAGAGAGAGATGGAATCCTCTAAAATGATACTTCACACCTTTTCCCTCCCTCACCNAATTCAACGACTCAAACAAATTCCAATTGAAATCCTTAACACCCAACACTTCAATTCGAAATTCAGATTGCAATTATAGAAAACAAAAAACAGAAATGAAGAGAGAGAGAGAGAGAGAGAGAGAGAGAGAGAGAGAGAGAGAGAGATGGAATCCTCTAAAATGATACTTCACACCTTTTCCCTCCCTCACCTGACCTCATAACCGAAAGGAAATCAACTTGTTTGGGAAACAAGTTTTTAAAAAAAAAACACACTTAAACTATTACAATTAATACTCAACATCCAACGACATCGTACATAATTTGAATTTCAATTGGCAGTTGAAGTTCCTTCTTCATTCCTCTTCCTTGCTCTGGCACTTCTCTGCCCTTTCCTTCCCCAATTCAACTGATAATCCCCCTTTGTACCTCCATCATGACACAATTGGGCAAACTGAAGAAATTAAAGTTTGTCCTCACTAGGAAGAGAATGTCCAGTCCAATGAGGAATCACCTATGGAGGATGTGCAATCTACTGAGGAATTAAGCCTCGATAATTCGGTTCTCGGTTTGAAATTTTTGATGAAAATATCGATTACTCATTTGAGTTCACTCCTTCACCAAAGAAAAGAGCCATCGGGGCTAAGAAAGGAAAACCAAAAGTTGGGAAAGTCTCTTAGACCTCTGCTCCAACCAGTAAGCCCAGATCGCCTACACCAGGGGGTGGTGATACAGAGTGCTAAAGACTCCCTTTTTGAGCTAGAACTGTTCAGGATTAAGACCTTACCAAAAGTCGTCATTCAATTGATCCTCATAATTATTGTTTCCTGTCTGAATCAAATGAAACCTTGTATATTTCATTCACTGCACACCAAAAATTTTAAGAGGAATTTAAATTGTTTATAGAGGAGTTTGTGAGATTAGGTTTGGATGAAATTGTTGGCTTATACAAATTGGAAAGGCTGTTAACTTTTGGGGGCAAGCTTAATGAGACTATTGTGAAAGAGTTATTTGCGAACATACCTAAAAATATTGGAAAAGCTAGGAATCTATTTAAGGGTAGACCTGCGCTAGAGGTAGATTCGTTACCTTTACTCCATCAATGTTGAGAAACTGGTTGCAAATGGAGGAAGTGGTAGAGGCTACTAATAAAGGGCTAACAAATGATGATGTAGCTATGGAGATGAACGTCGAATTGGCCATGCAAGTTGACAACCTACCAGCCTCTAAATTGATGCCAAAATACAACATCTTGCACAAAATCTTGATCCACAACATTAATCCCTTGACATACAGAGTCAGACCTGTCTCATGACAGAGTTGTAGTTTTGCACAAGTTGGGTTCCACGATTGCTCTGAATTTGGTAAAGATGATATTTGAGTGAATTGTCTATGAGGAGCCAATGAGGGTCAAGCAGTATAAATTATGTTATCCTAGTCTGATCCACCATTTCTTTGCTGATCTTGGAGTTTTGTCTATGGTAGCCGGCAGGTTTTCTACTGATATTCCAACTATAGAAGTCACAGAGTTTGCTAATCTGGAGGGTGTACCTAACCCTATTCCTCGTGTTCCGCATCATGTGTTGCCAATTGATCAATCTGACAGTCTGGATGTTATTGAGAGACAACTTAGAGTTGTCAAGAATCAGGTTGTACAAATTTTCCTTTGCACTCAAAAGCTTGCTAGCAATTTTAAATTTATTTGTAGAGTGTTGGAGAAAATTAAGTTCTTGGGAGATGAACACATAAATGAGGCTATGAAGGTAGTTACCTCTAGTTTCATAGAATACCAACCAGAGGAACTTTCTACTTCCACTCCAGCACCACCTGAGGCATAGGGTTCTAACCCTCTTCCCGGTTAGACTAAAGCTACTAATGCTTCAGCACCTATGGCCTTGCGCAAAGGAGGTGGTGATTTCTCTATAATTGGTGCCAAAATATCCAAGAGGTACTGATGGTTGTCTGATTCTGACTCTTAGCTCTCAAACTCCTTAACACTAACTCTAATCTAACTATTCGATTCACTCAGTTTTGGATTACTGTATTATAGATGATTGTATAACACATTTACACATTGCTGGTTGGTTGGATTCATCTCCCACCTTATATAGTGTGCTTTTAAATTCAAAATGGGAGAGTAGTAGATTTTTTTTGTGAGATTTTGTAATAATGGTGAAGAGGTGAATGTGATGGTGAAAAAACATGAAACTGGACAGTTAGTTGAATTTCTTTGTTTTATATTTTTGTGCTTGAGATTTATTACATGCTGTTGTGCTTGAAGTTTCTTGACTCATTTTTTTGAAGTGTTAGAATATTTAAGTTAGGAGGTGCATAAGGTGTGGTGAGAACAGATTGGGAGTAGTCTTTCTGAATTGGTTGATCACAGTCATCACACGCATACATATATGACCTTTGTTACTCATATAAATAATTGTAAAATAAATACACCACGTGGCGGTTTTGTACGTGTTGGAACGAGCCCAACTTAAAGGCAAGCTGACCGATCCCTTTTTGGCAAAGGTCCCAACACGAACCTGTTTCCTGCTGAGGTGACTAGTCGAACCCACAACTGATCCAGTGAAGTGATTGACAAGACAACATACTGCTGACATCTCCTCTGCACACCTACACGGTCAAGTCCCCAGGCTAGGAATAGAAGATATGGGGATCTTAGTATTTAATGGCTTTATTAATTGATTGATTGATGTTAATGGGAACCACTGGATCCAGTCGGACCACGTGCCCTACAATCCGACGGCCCTCGTTCATCCTACTTTAAGTATAAAAATCTACACTTAGTAATGGAGAGGGAGTAATGTAAGTTTATACACTTAATGTGAACCTTGATTCTCTCTACTTTACTTCTTATGCCGACCCAATTTATCAACCAAATAGTCATATTACAATTCGTTAAACACTTGGAACCATTTCCTTTATTGATTGATCTACAAAACTGGTGATTCGATCTGAATAATACGTTGTGATCCGGCTTACGTGGACATTATTTCCTATTTTTCTGTTGGCCACATCATTGGTCCATTTTTTGGGGTCAACAGATTGGTGCTGTCTGTGGGAATCTATGATACCATAACTATATGCATCCTAGTGGTAAAAGATATCTGTAAAGAACCTTGAAGAAAGGTTCTGGTTCTTGAAGAAAGGACCGTTGCAAGGAAACAATTTGAAAAACACGAGTTTAAGTCACTAGGGAACGCATGGTGGAGATGGGTAGCACGAGGCCTCTGAAGAAGAGGTCATCCGCACGAATGTAAATATGCGTCCCCCCACCACCGTCATAGGAGAGGCGGTACCACTGCACACCTAACGAAAGAAGTTGGAGAGGTGGACGCTAACATGAGAAATATAGCCCAACAAAATGCTGCCATGTAGCAACTGCTCATGCGAATGCACCAATAGGCTGGGTCCCAGGCACCTCAACAAAGGGCTTTTCCTCAAGAAGGTGAGGAAAATGATACAACGGGATATCCTCAAGTGTATAGGAGGAATGATAACCCAGTGGAACGAGATGTGAAGGTAGATACCTCCACTGACTATGTTACGAGCCGTCCCAGCGATGATACGCCAATGGAAGAAGATTTTTCCCCGAATACACTCAGAAACACGAGCCTCAAAGGTTCGTCAACGTCTTCAACAGAATTGGACCCTCTAGGCCTAGAAATCGGTCCCAACAGCCTTCTCTAGCACAAAGAAGAAGAGAGCGAAATTTGGAGTATGAGCCTTAAGGGGTCCCACCACTACCTAGAAATAAGAGAGAAAGAAGAGATGTCGTAATGCGAAAAATAATGCTGAAACGTCACAACCTCGATATCAGGCAGAGGAAAATGACTCGATGGTCCTTATAGGTCGTTCGAACTGGCTGACGACGATGAGAGTTTGCCATTTTCTGAAGAACTAAGGAGTGCCCCGGTGCCTAGCCACTTTGTACTACCAAAAATACCCAAATATAAAGGAAAAGACGATCCGGCGAAGCACTCAACAACTACAAAACCCAAATATCACTGCGAGGGGCCTCGCCAGCATTAAAATGTCGAGCTTTCCACCTTATATTAATAGAAGCCGCTGAAATCTGGTACAGCCGTATTCGTACTGGCTGTATCAGAAGTTGGCCGGACCTTAAAAAAGCCTTCCTAAACCAATATCTGTCAAGCAAGGAAGGAGAAGTTCCTATCCAGAGGCTGCAGGATATGAGGCAACAAGCTGGGAAAACCTTAAAAAGTTACACGACTCGTTTCACAGGCGAGATGACCTATTGCGAGCAGGTCACTGATAGAGATGCCCTTTCTGCCTTAAGGGAAGGCCTCAACATGAGTACCCTATTTTGGAGGGACATGCGAAACAAAACTCCCACCACCTATGATGTCTGTTAGAAATGATGAGGAGCGAGATTGTCGATGAAGAATTGATTGACCATCGCAACTGAACCTCAATGTGGCTCCCATTATCCCAAAGACAACGAAGGGGTCCTATGTCCCATTTGGTCGACCAACAATGGACCCAAGCAGGACACACCATAGCCCCCACCTCTAGGCAAGCTTTGGCCACTACCACGTTAAATGACATGCCCTTTTTGGCATATGAGGAGGTTGGACCTGATACTCACAGGCAGTTAAACTTACCAAGAGGAAGGAGCATAGATAGAGAAATGAGCAGAGAGCCTAGAGATAGGTAATACTGCACCTATCACAGAACCAGCAGCCATAGTACTGAAAATTGCTTGTCTAGGCCATATCACGGAGAATCTCCTGCCACCCATGCTGAGGATATAAATACCCACCATATGCAAGAAAATTCTCCCCCACCTAGGCAAGGCCCTCGACATAATGAGGTGAGGCAGAACTGCCAGAACGAATCACCTCGAAGGGAGCATGAAGATGACAGGAACAGGACAAGGAACCAGAGGCCCAAAATAGAGCCTCTAGAAAATATTGATGACGCTATCATCAGAGAAATCGATACCATAATTGGTGGTCCACACAAAGGAAGAAGTTTCAAGAAGGCCTTGCAGAACTATACAAGAGAAGCAAATGATCCACTCACGGCGAGCTATTTAATCAACAATACCAGTTGAGGTGCCGGTTACACTCCACCAATCACTTTATCCCCAGCAGATGCCACGGGAGTCCATTACCCACACTGTGACGCACTGGTGGTGTGAGCCGTAGTGGCCAGAAATGGTCTGAAGTGTATGCTGGTTAATACTGGAAGTTCTGTCAATATTCTTTTCAGAACCACTTTCGACACAATGACGCTAGACCACGAGCTTGTCCCCATGACCGCCCATCTGTATAGTTTTACTGGAGATAGCATCGTCCCTAGGGGAAGGATCACACTGGCAATAGAAATGGGAGAGTTCCCATTTAAGGCTCACCATTTCATGGAATTTTTTATCGTAGATCACCCGTTCGCCTATCATGGAGTTTTAGGGCGACTCGCCTTGAAAGAACTAGAGACAGTAACATCCATACAACATCTTTGTTGAAATTTCCTACCAAGGAAGGAGTTTCCATGGTATGAGGCAACCAGATGGGTTCAATGGAGTGTTACCTCAGCTCCTTAAGAAAATTCGAACCTCAAAACGTAAACATGGTCTTGACAAATACGAAAATGGTTGACGCACCTGAGGAAGGTTTTATCCCTAAATAAGGGGGGAGATGTCAACATGGTGGATGCTCATGAAGAAGGGGTCATCGAAGTAGACTTGGATCCTAGAGTTACAGAATCAAACTCGCAGGCGACCCCAGTAGAAGAACATGAGCTTTTTCCAATAAGCTCGAATGATCCGATAAGGTCGCTGTAAATCGGGAAAGAGCTCGAACCAGAGGCAAAGGCTAAATTTAAGAGCTTCCAACTCGACAACCTGGATGTGTTTTCTTGGAAATATAAAGATATGGTAGGCATTGATCCCAGGATCAGTTACTATCATCTCAACGTAGACCCAAAAGTCACTCCTCACAGGCAAAAGATGAAAGCTCTGAACCTAGAGCGATATGCAGCGTTGAAGGAAGAGGTACAGAAACTCATGTCCAATGGGTTCATCAGGGAAGTACCGTACCCTAAATGGATATCGAATTCGATCTTAATGAAGAAGGCTAACGGCAAGTGGAGGGTCTGTATAGACTTCTCCAACCTCAACCAAGCTTGCCCGAAAGATAGTTTTCCGCTCGCAACGGTTGGTCAACAAGATGTTCTCTAACCTATTAGGTAAGTAATGGAGGTGTACGTTGATGATATGTTGGTGAAGAGCCTTAAGTCAGTGGACTATGTTGGACATTTGTGAGCTATCTTTGATATTCTGAGGATGTATCGTATGAAGCTGAACCCATTGAAATGCATTTTTAGCGTCGATTCTGAAAAATTCTTGGGCTACATGGTCAACCAACCAGGCATTGAGGTGAATCCCAAAAAGATTAAAGCCCTACTAAACATGAAGTCCCCCAACAAGCCAAAGGAAGTGTAGTGCTTGACAGGATGCCTAGCGACGCTGAACCGATTCATTTCTAAGGCCAATGATAGATGCATTCCTTTCTTTAAGGCTCTAAAAGGAGGAAAAAGATTCCAATGGAGCGAAGAATGTGAAGAGGTTTTCCAAGGTCTGAAGAAGTATCTAGGACAAGCCTCCATTCTCTCGAAGCCTAAGGAAGGGAAAACTCTGCTACTATATTTCGCAGTGAGTGTTGATACAGTGAGCTCGATGCTGGTACGAGAGGAGGGCAATGCACAACTGTCTGTCTACTATGTTAGCAATGCCCTCCTACCGGTGGAAACACGTTACACTGATGTGGAAAAACTTGCCTTGTCCCTCATGATTGCCTCCAGAAAGCTAAGGTCCTACTTTCAAGCCCACAACATACGAGTTCTGACAAGCCTCTCTCTTAAATAAGTGCTCCAAAAATAAGAAACATTTGGGAGGCTAATGAAATGGGCTGTAGAATTAAGTGAATTTGACATTTCATACCAGCCCAGAACCTCGATAAAGGGATAGACAGTAGCGAACTTCGTTGTCGAGTTTACAGAGGTGACGAATATCAATATTACGATGGAGCCAGTAGACCTACGAACCTGGAAGTTATTTGTAGATGGGTTCGCTAGAAAAAGTGGCTCAGAAGTCGGAGTGTTGCGAAGAGCCCCGAGGGCCACAAATTGAATTTTACGGTGATGTTCAATTTTAAAATCTCTAACAACTCTGCTGAGTACGAAGCGCTACTAGCAGGCCTCAGACTCTCAACTCGTCGTAAAAGTCAACAACAGCTTCGTAGCTAAGGATAAAGGCATGGCGACATACCTGAAAAAGGTTATGGAGCTAATCCCTTGCTTCGATAAATTCGAGCTAACCCAAGTCATAAGGGCAGAAAACTTACATGCAGATGTTCTGTCAAAATGGGCAAGCAACAAGGACTCGGAACTGCTTAAATTTGTGTGTGTTGAATACCTATCCAGACCCTCCATGGCCAAAGTAGATGAAGTGATGTGGGTCGAAGAAACTCCGCAATGGATGCGACCCATCATAGCCTACCTCAAAGACGACACCCTGCCAGAGAACAAAGAAGAGGCCATTAGGCTTAGGCGTAGGGCTGCCCATTATATACTACAATATGAGATCCTCTACAAAAGGAAATTTTCATCCCCACTCCTACGATGTACGAGAGGAGATGAAGTGAACTATGTGCTGAGAGAAATCCATGAAGCAATTTGTGGCAACCACATGGGAGGACCATCATTGGCCCACAAAATACTAAGGCAGGGATATTATTGGCCGACCTTAAAGAAGGATGCTATACACTTCGTAAAGCGATGTGATAAATGCCACCGTTTCTCTTTCATTCAAAGACAGCCATCCTAGGAACTAACCGTGGTATAATGGGAGGTCGACCTGATAGGATCTATGCCAAAGGAAAAGGGAGGTATGAACCATGCAATTGTCACCATAGATTATTTCACTAAGTGGGTTGAGGCTGAACAATTGTCTAAAATCACTCAGGCACACACCTCTAAATTCATATGTAAAATATCATATGTAGGTTCGGAATCTCCCACTCGATAGTTACGACAATGGGTGACAGTTTGATAATAAGAAACTTTGGGACCTTTGTGATAAATTGGGCATCATAAAGCATTTCTCCTCTCCCCACAATCCCCAAGCAAATGGCCATATTCGAGGCAGTTAATAGAACCATAAAGCATCTCTTGAAGAATAAACTGGATGAGTTGAAAGGAGCATGGGCAGATGAGCTCCCCTATGTGTTTTGGCCGATACGTATTATTTTTCAAATCGCAACAGGAGAGACCCCTTTCTCCATGACTTACGGGGTCGAAGCAATGAGCTCAGTTGAAGTGGGTCTCCCATCGCCCCGCTGCTTATAATTTAATGAAATTTCCAATGATGAGATAAGATGATGTGAGCTCGACTTCCTTGAAGAAAAGAGAGAGACCTCTTAGATTAAGTTGGCCGTCTACCAAGGAAATTGACAAGATACTACAACACCAAAGTCAAGCGTAAGTCATTCAGAAGAGGCAATCTGGTGCTCGGAGGGTATTCTTATCTTCAAAAGAGCCTGGTGTAGGTATGTTGGGTCCAGAGTGGGAAAGCCCTTACCCCATTTCAGGCTAGGTCAGGCAAGGAACCTTTTTAATTGAAAATCTGGATGGGAAGGTGTAGCCTCACCCCTGGAATGTTGAGCATATTCGAGTTTATTATCAATGAAACCTCGTTCAACGAAAGTATCATCTATGATTAATGCATATTCTCCTTTTTGCTATTTACTATAACAAGCTCATGAATTACGTTAAGTATGACAAGCTCATACGCTTCTCTAGCAATTAAAATATGGCAAGCCCATATCACGCATTTGTTAACTATTTGCCATGACAAGTTCATAAATTAAGTTATGACAAGCTCACGCGCTTCTCCATAGTTGAAGTATGGCGATCCCATATAATAAATTAATTGTTAAAAGTATGTTGAGCCCATATAATAAATTAATTGTTAAAAGTATGACGAGCTCATATAATAAGTATGGCGAGCCCATGTAATGAATTAATTGTTAGAATATGACGAGCTCATATGATAAGTATGGCGAGCCTATATAAAGAATTAATTGTTAAAAGTGTAACGAGATCGAATGATTGAACATGACAAGCCCATACAAGGGATTTAGGGTAAGGAAAACTTGGTTAAAGAACAACTTAAGTCAAGTTCATAAGCAGAATAGTTGGTGATGGAGCCCCGTTAATCGTTAATTATCGACTCAACAATTGACAAGCTCTCATGTTATAATTGTTTACCCCAACAATGGCGAGCCCATTGATGACTAGACGATTGGTTAAATGTTCAAGGAAAAATGAACCTATTAAATGTGATGTTCATATATCAGTTACGGCGAGCTCATGTTGTCACTATTTGTTGAAAGTAGTCTTGGCAAACCCATGAAACAACATTCCAAATATGATGTTCATATATCAGGCTCACTGGCAAACCCATGAAACAGCGTTACAAATATGATGTTCATATATCAGTTACGGCGAGCCCATGTTAACCGGTTCATTGAGATATTGAGCGTAGTGAACTCTTCACAAGTTAGTTATTATGAGCTTATTGATCGCTCACTAATTAGTTAGGCAGTCGACCACTGACATTATCCACCAGTTAACATTAACTTAAAAATAAAGCACGACTCGCTCGAAACTAAACGTCATAGTAGAAGAAAGGTACCTTTTCATTACACATCAAAATGAATACAAGTAAATGAGTCTATTACAAAGGAGCCTAGTCTACGCATACTGCATCATCCTTCGAAAGATCCTTTGAAGCTCCCACCACCTTCGCTTTGTCCCCGTCATTGGTAGGAATTGAGGGCACATCTCCCGAGAATTCGCTCCTTAAGGAGGACAAGTTAAGTTGGGGATGCAGCTCGGCAAGCTTATCAAAAACCTCATTATAAGGGACCTTCCTCCAGTGGATCTAGAGCCCATCTGACTTTGCAGTCTCGTGGAAGTGGGAAACGTAGTCATTCACCTCATCCTCTTCCACCTTCTTCAATCGCTTATCAAAATTGGAGACTTCGGCGTTGAGCTCATCAACACGAGCCTTCAGCTCTCCTCTCTCTTTGTTAGCAGCCTCCAAAGCTGACAAGGCAATCTTCTAAAGATTATTAGAATTCTCTACCCGCTTCGTTAAGGCATTAATCTCAGCCTTGCATAGGTAGGCTTCCTTCTTTAGCTCCTCATTCTCCTTAGAAATAGCTTCCACCTTCGACTTAGGTTCGGCGTGCTTCAACTTTGAGGCTTCAGCAGCCTTATTAGCAAAAGAGGTTCGATATTGGCCTTGATTAAGGCAAACTCTGTATTTTGGGCTCGGCGAAGGTAGTCTTAGACAAGCCCTTGCAGTCGCTTCACTTCCATTTGGGCATTAATGAAGAAGTTCTAGGAACGAGCCTGCATGGTGAACCTAGCCTCTATCATGTCCACCGCATCACAAGTCTCAGCGTGAAAAGAGTACTTGTTAGTCTAATATTTAAAGCTAAGCCTCACTGCTCCCTGGACCTCTACAAGGAACATCTCCATAACCACCGTGGCGATTTCATCCGACCGTCTACCCAAGAAGTTTTGGGCTTTTCCCTTGGAAAGAACACTCATTTCCTTCCCCTTCTTCTTCCTCACCAGGCTATCTTCCTCGTTGACTGCCTTCTCTACCTCAACAACCTTCATGGAGGAGATGGGCTCTGCAAGAATGGGTCGCTTGAGTGACTTCCCAAGAGTGGTTTGACGCTTGGGGGAGGGTCGGGACCGGTGTTCTTGGATATCACCAACTTCCTTTTGGGAGGCCTTTCCAGCGATGCTTCTGCCTCTTTATCCTTCCCGTTTTCTACTTTCTTGTTAGGAAGGGGTGGTTGGTTCATCTTGGATATACGGGATAGCTCGTCCCATTGATGCTTGTATGAGGAAGAACCCAAATTTATGGGTTTTTTCTATTGAACCTCTCCGAGGCTCCTCAATTGGAACATGTTTGGTTTCACAAGCTCCTTTTTATCCTGCTGACCTGCAAGCGAACGAAGATTTAGAAAAGTCGTACCATTAACAAACAACAAGTAAAAATATCAAGTCACCTCGACTTACCCTTGGTAGCCATTAGCAGATGAGTGACAAAAATGTTCCGTTTAATGTTGAAGTTCTTGAAGTACCACTTCTTATATCCCCATTATCACAGCCCACTCAGAAGGTTTGAGCTTGAATTGATTCATTGTATCTGCACAAAAATTTTGTTAAGCAACTGCAAGAGATAAGTGAACAAGATAAATTATTAAAGAGGGAGCTCAAGTCACTGTACTCATGGTACTGGCTCGGTATAGTGATCTATGGGACCACATCCTCCTCCATCGTCTGCTAGCGACCCCTAACAAAAAACGAGGATGATTTCCAATTCTTGATAGAGGTAGAAGTCCTCCAGATGAAAGGAGAATATAGACCCCAATGGTTCATACAGTACCACCCCTTATAGTTGCTCCCCCCGCTAGAGGCTCGGGGTTGAAAAAGGGTTTGAAAAACATGA